>JAWPHD010004982.1:0-173640 GCA_037043455.1 Cyrtodaria siliqua
GTGTATAATCACCCTCATTACGAATACATTGTTGTAATCAGTTACGTCATATAAAGTGTTTCAACATTTGTATAATCACTCTATTTACGAATACATTGCTGTAATCAGTTACGTCATATAAAGTGTTTCATCATTTGTATAATCACCCTCATTACGAATACATTGGTGTAATATGTTACGTCATATAAAGTGTTTCAAACATTTGTATAATCACCCTATTTACGAATACTTTGCTGTAATCAGTTACGTCATATAAAGTGTTTCAACATTTGTATAATCACCCTCATTACGAAAACATTGGTGTAATATGTTACGTCATATAAAGTGTTTCAACATTTGTATAATCACACTCCTTACGAATACATTGTTGTAATCAGTAACGTCATATAAAGTGTTTCAACATTTGTAATTTGTATAATCACCCTCATTACGAATAGATTGTTGTAATCAGTTACGTCATATAAAGTGTTTCAACATTTGTATAATCACCCTCATTACGAATACATTGTTGTAAACAGTTTACGTCATATGAAGAGTTTTCAACATTTGTATAATCACCCCCATAACGAATACATTGTTGTAATCAGTTTACGTCATATAAAGTGTTTCAAACATTTGTATAATCACCCTCAGTACGAATACATTGTTGTAATCAGTTACGTCATATAAAGTGTTTCAACATTTGTATAATCACCATCCTTACGAATACATTGTTGTAATCAGTTACGTCATATAAAGTGTTTTAACATTTGTATAATCACCCTCATTACGAATACATTGTTGTAATCAGTTACGTCATATAAAGTTTTTCAGCATTTGTATAATCACCCTCATTACGAATACATTGTTGTAATCAGTTACGTCATATAAAGTGTTTCAACATTTGTATAATCACCCTCATTACGAATACATTGTTGTAATCAGTTACGTCATATAAAGTGTTTTCAACATTTATATAATCAACCTCATTACGAATACATTTTTATAATCAGTTACGTCATATAAAGTGTTTCAACTTTTGTATAATCACCCTATTTACGAATACATTGCTGTAATCAGTTACGTCATATAAAGTGTTTCACCATTTGTATAATCACCCTCATTACGAATACATTGGTGTAATATGTTACGTCATATAAAGTGTTTCAACATTTGTATAATCACACTCCTTACGAATACATTGTTGTAATCAGTTACGTCATATAAAGTGTTTCAACATTTGTATAATCACCCTCATTAAGAATACATTGTTGTAATCAGTTACGTCATATAAAGTGTTTCAACATTTGTATAATCACCCTCATTAAGAATACAATGTTGTAATCAGCTACGTCATATAAAGAGTTTCAACATTTGTATAATCACCCCCATAACGAATACATTGTTGTAATCAGTTACGTCATGTAAAGTGTTTCAACATTTGTATAATCACCCTCATTACGAATACATTGTTGTAATCAGTTACGTCATATAAAGTGTTTCAACATTTGTATAATCACCCTCCTTACGAATACATTGTTGTTATCAGTTACGTCATATAAAGTGTTTTCAATAATTGTATAATCACCCTCATTACGAATACATTGTTGTAATCAGTTACGTCATATAAAGTTTTTCAACATTTGTATAATCACCCTCCTTACGAAAACATTGTTGTAATCAGTTACGTCATATAAAGTGTTTCAACATTTGTATAATCACCCTCATCACGAATACATTGTTGTAATCAGTAACGTCATATAAATTGTTTCAACATTTGTATAATCACCCTCATTACGAATACATTGTTGTAATCAGTTACGTCATATAAAGTGTTTCAACATTTGTATAATCACCCTCATTACGAATACAATATTGTAATCAGTTACGTCATATAAAGTGTTTTCAAACATTTGTATAATCACCCTCATTACGAATACATTGTTGTAATCAGTTACGTCATATAAAGTGTTTCAACATTTGTATAATCACCCTCCTTACGAATACATTGTTGTAATCAGTTACGTCATATAAAGTGTTTCAATATTTGTATAATCACGCTCATTACGAATACATTGTTGTAATCAGTTACGTCATATAAAGTGTTTCAACATTTGTATAATCACCCTCCTTACTAAAAACATTGTTGTTATCAGTTACGTCATATAAACTTTTTCAACATTTGTATAATCACCCTCATTACGAATACATTGTTGTAATCAGTTACGTCATATAAAGTGTTTCAACATTTGTATAATAAACCTCCTTACGAATACGTTGTTGTAATCAGTTACGTCATATAAAGTGTTTCAACATTTGTATAATCACCCTCCTTACGAATACATTGTTTTAATCAGTTACGTCATATAAAGTGTTTCAACATTTGTTTTATCACCCTCCTTACGAATACACTGTTGTAATCAGTTACGTCATATAAAGTGTATCAACATTTGTATAATCACCCTCATTACGAATACATTGTTGTAATCAGTTACGTCATATAAAGTGTTTCAACATTTGTATAATCACCCTCATTACGAATACACTGTTGTAGTCAGTTACGTCATATAAAGTGTTTCAACATTTGTATAATCACCCCCATAACGAATACATTGTTATAATCACTTACGTCATATAAAGTGTTTCAAACATTTGTATAATCACCCTACTTACGAATACATTGTTGTAATCAGTTACGTCATATAAAGTGTTTCAACATTTGTATAATCACCCTCCTTACGAATACATTTTTTGTAATCAGTTACGTCATATAAAGTGTTTCAACATTTGTATAATCACCCTCCTTACGAATACATTGTTGTAATCAGTTACGTCATATAAAGTGTTTCAACATTTGTTTAATCACCCTCCTTACGAATACACTGTTGTAATCAGATACGTCATATAAAGTGTTTCAACATTTGTATAATCACCCTCATTACGAATACATTGTTGTAATCAGTTACGTCATATAAAGTGTTTCAACATTTGTATAATTACCCTCATTACGAATACATTTTTTATAATCAGTTACGTCATATAAAGTGTTTCAATATGTGTATAATCACCCTCATTACGAATACATTGTTGTAATCAGTTACGTCATATAAAGTGTTTCAACATTTGTATAATCACCCTCCTTACGAATACATTGTTGTAATCATTTACGTCATATAAAGTTTTTCAACATTTGTATAATCACCCTCCTTACGAATACACTGTTGTAATCAGATACGTCATATAAAGTGTTTTCAACATTTGTATAATCACCCTCATTACGAATACATTGTTGTAATCAGTTACGTCATATAAAGTGTTTCAACAATTGTATAATCACCCTCCTTACGAATACATTGTTGTAATCAGTTACGTCATATAAAGTGTTTCAATATGTGTATAATCACCCTCATTACGAATACATTGTTGTAATCAGTTACGTCATATAAAGTGTTTCAATATGTGTATAATCACCCTCATTACGAATACATTGTTGTAATCAGTTACGTCATATAAAGTGTTTCAATATGTGTATAATCACCCTCATTACGAATACATTGTTGTAATCAGTTACGTCATATAAAGTGTTTCAATATTTGTATAATCACCCTATTTACGAATACATTGCTGTAATCAGTTACGTCATATAAAGTGTTTCAACATTTGTATAATCACCCTCATTACGAATACATTGGTGTAATATGTTACGTCATATAAAGTGTTTCAACATTTGTATAATCACCCTCATTACGAACACATTGGTGTAATATGTTACGTCATATAAAGTGTTTCAACATTTGTATAATCACACTCCTTACGAATACATTGTTGTAATCAGTTACGTCATATAAAGTGTTTCAACATTTGTATAATCACCCTCATTACGAATACATTGTTGTAATCAGTTACGTCATATATATAAAGTGTTTCAACATTTGTATAATCACCCACATTACGAATACATTGTTGTAAACAGTTACGTCATATAAAGAGTTTCAACATTTGTATAATCACCCCCATAACGAATACATTGTTGTAATCAGTTACGTCATATAAAGTGTTTCAAACATTTGTATAATCACCCTCATTACGAATACATTGTTGTAATCAGTTACGTCATATAAAGTGTTTCAACATTTGTATAATCACAATCCTTACGAATACATTGTTGTAATCAGTTACGTCATATAAAGTGTTTCAACATTTGTAGATTCACCATCCTTACGAATACATTGTAGTAATCAGTTATGTCATATAAAGTGTTTTAACATTTGTATAATCACCCTCATTACGAATACATTGTTGTAATCAGTTACGTCATATAAAGTTTTTCAACATTTGTATAATCACCCTCATTACGAATACATTGTTGTAATCAGTTACGTCATATAAAGTGTTTCAACATTTATATAATCAACCTCATTACCAATACATTTTTATAATCAGTTACGTCATATAAAGTGTTTCAACATTTGTATAATCACCCTATTTACGAATACATTGCTGTAGTCAGTTACGTCATATAAAGTGTTTCAACATTTGTATAATCACCCTCATTACGAATACATTGGTGTAAAATGTTACGTCATATAAAGTGTTTCAACATTTGTATAATCACACTCCTGACGAATACATTGTTGTAATCAGTTACGTCATATAAAGTGTTTCAACATTTGTATAATCACCCTCATTACGAATACATTGTTGTAATCAGTTACGTCATATAAAGTGTTTCAACATTTGTATAATCACCCTCATTACGAATACATTGTTGTAATCAGTTACGTCATATAAAGTGTTTCAACATTTGTATAATCACCCTCATTACGAATACAATGTTGTAATCAGTTACGCCATATAAAGAGTTTCAACATTTGTATAATCACCCCCATAACGAATACATTGATGTAATCAGTTACGTCATATAAAGTGTTTCAAACATTTGTATAATCACCCTCATTACGAATACATTGTTGTAATCAGTTACGTCATATAAAGTGTTTCAACATTTGTATAATCACCATCCTTACGAATACATTGTTGTAATCAGTTACGTCATATAAAGTGTTTCAATATTTGTATAATCACCCTCATTACGAAAACATTGTTGTAATCAGTTACGTCATATAAAGTTTTTCAACATTTGTATAATCACCCTCATTACGAATACATTGTTGTAATCAGTTACGTCATATAAAGTGTTTCAACATTTGTATAATCACCCTCATTACGAATACGTTGTTGTAATCAGTTACGTCATATAAAGTGTTTCAACATTTGTATAATCACCCTCCTTACGAATACATTGTTGTAATCAGTTACGTCATATAAAGTGTTTCAACAATTGTATAATCACCCTCCTTACGAATACATTGTTGTAATCAGTAACGTCATATAAAGTGTTTCAACATTTGTTTAATCACCCTCCTTACGAATACACTGTTGTAATCAGTTACGTCATATAAAGTGTTTCAACATTTGTATAATCACCCTCATTACGAATACATTGTTGTAATCAGTTACGTCATATAAAGTGTTTCAACATTTGTATAATCACCCTCATTACGAATACACTGTTGTAATCAGTTACGTCATATAAAGTGTTTCAACATTTGTATAATCACTCCCATAACAAATACATTGTTATAATCAGTTACGTCATATAAAGTGTTTCAAACATTTGTATAATCACACTCCTTACGAATACATTGTTGTAATCAGTTACGTCATATAAAGTATTTCAACATTTGTATAATCACCCTCATTACGAATACAATGTTGTAATCAGTTACGTCATATAAAGAGTTTCAACATTTGTATAATCACCCCCATAACGAATACATTGTTGTAATCAGTTACGTCATATAAAGTGTTTCAAACATTTGTATAATCACCCTCATTACGAATACATTGTTGTAATCAGTTACGTCATATAAAGTGTTTCAAAATTTGTATAATCACCATCCTTACGAATACATTGTTGTAATCAGTTACGTCATATAAAGTGTATCAATATTTGTATAATCACCCTCATTACGAAAACATTGTTGTAATCAGTATCGTCATATAAAGTTTTTCAACATTTGTATAATCACCCTCATTACGAATACATTGTTGTAATCAGTTACGTCATATAAAGTGTTTCAACATTTGTATAATCACCCTCATTACGAAAACATTGGTGTAATATGTTACGTCATATAAAGTGTTTCAACATTTGTATAATCACACTCCTTACGAATACATTGTTGTAATCAGTTACGTCATATAAAGTGTTTCAACATTTGTATAATCACCCTCATTACGAAAACATTGGTGTAATATGTTACGTCATATAAAGTGTTTCAACATTTGTATAATCACACTCCTTACGAATACATTGTTGTAATCAGTTACGTCATATAAAGTGTTTCAACATTTGTATAATCACCCTCATTACGAATACATTGTTGTAATCAGTTACGTCATATAAAGTGTTTCAACATTTGTATAATCACCCACATTACGAATACATTGTTGTAAACAGTTACGTCATATAGAGAGTTTCAACATTTGTATAATCACCCCCATAACGAATACATTCTTGTAATCAGCTACGTCATATAAAGTGTTTCAACATTTGTATAATCACCATCCTTACGAATACATTGTTGTAATCAGTTACGTCATATAAAGTGTTTCAACATTTGTAGATTCACCATCCTTACGAATACATTGTTGTAATCAGTTATGTCATATAAAGTGTTTTAACATTTGTATAATCACCCTCATTACGAATACATTGTTGTAATCAGTTACGTCATATAAAGTTTTTCAGCATTTGTATAATCACCCTCATTACGAATACATTGTTGTAATCAGTAACGTCATATAAAGTGTTTCAACATTTATATAATCAACCTCATTACGAATACATTTTCATAATCAGTTACGTCATATAAAGTGTTTCAACATTTGTATAATCACCCTATTTACGAATACATTGCTGTAATCAGTTACGTCATATAAAGTGTTTCACCATTTGTATAATCACCCTCATTACGAATACATTGGTGTAATATGTTACGTCATATAAAGTGTTTCAACATATGTATAATCACACTCCTTACGAATACATTGTTGTAATCAGTTACGTCATATAAAGTGTTTCAACATTTGTATAATCACCCTCATTAAGAATACATTGTTGTAATCAGTTACGTCATATAAAGTGTTTTCAACATTTGTATAATCACCCTCATTAAGAATACAATGTTGTAATCAGCTACGTCATATAAAGAGTTTCAACATTTGTATAATCACCCCCATAACGAATACATTGTTGTAATCAGTTACGTCATATAAAGTGTTTCAACATTTGTATAATCACCCTCATTACGAATACATTGTTGTAATCAGTTACGTCAAATAAAGTGTTTCAACATTTGTATAATCACCCTCCTTACGAATACATTGTTGTTATCAGTTACGTCATATAAAGTGTTTCAATAATTGTATAATCACCCTCATTACGAATACATTGTTGTAATCAGTTACGTCATATAACGTTTTTCAACATTTGTATAATCACCCTCCTTACGAAAACATTGTTGTAATCAGTTACGTCATATAAAGTGTTTCAACATTTGTATAATCACCCTCATTACGAATACATTGTTGTAATCAGTAACGTCATATAAAGTGTTTCAACATTTGTATAATCACCCTCATTACGAATACATTGTTGTAATCAGTTACGTCATATAAAGTGTTTCAACATTTGTATAATCACCCTCATTACGAATACAATATTGTAATCAGTTACGTCATATAAAGAGTTTCAACATTTGTATAATCACCCCCATAACGAATACATTGTTGTAATCAGTTACGTCATATAAATGTTTCAAACATTTGTATAATCACCCTCATTACGAATACATTGTTGTAATCAGTTACGTCATATAAAGTGTTTCAACATTTGTATAATCACCCTCCTTACGAATACATTGTTGTAATCAGTTACGTCATATAAAGTGTTTCAATATTTGTATAATCACGCTCATTACGAATACATTGTTGTAATCAGTTACGTCATATAAAGTGTTTCAATATTTGTATAATCACCCTCATTACGAATACATTGTTGTAATCAGTTACGTCATATAAAGTGTTTCAACATTTGTATAATCACCCTCATTACGAATACATTGTTGTAATCAGTTACGTCATATAAAGTGTTTCAACATTTGTATAATCACCCTCATTACGAATACATTGTTGTAATCAGTAACGTCATATAAAGTGTTTCAACATTTGTATAATCACCCTCATTACGAATACATTGTTGTAATCAGTTACGTCATATAAAGTGTTTCAACATTTGTATAATCACCCTCATTACGAATACAATATTGTAATCAGTTACGTCATATAAAGAGTTTCAACATTTGTATAATCACCCCCATAACGAATACATTGTTGTAATCAGTTACGTCATATAAATGTTTCAAACATTTGTATAATCACCCTCATTACGAATACATTGTTGTAATCAGTTACGTCATATAAAGTGTTTCAACATTTGTATAATCACCCTCCTTACGAATACATTGTTGTAATCAGTTACGTCATATAAAGTGTTTCAATATTTGTATAATCACGCTCATTACGAATACATTGTTGTAATCAGTTACGTCATATAAAGTGTTTCAATATTTGTATAATCACGCTCATTACGAATACATTGTTGTAATCAGTTACGTCATATAAAGTGTTTCAACATTTGTATAATAAACCTCCTTACGAATACGTTGTTGTAATCAGTTACGTCATATAAAGTGTTTCAACATTTGTATAATCACCCTCCTTACGAATACATTGTTTTAATCAGTTACGTCATATAAAGTGTTTCAACATTTGTATAATCAACCTCCTTTCGAATACATTGTTGTAATCAGTAACGTCATATAAAGTGTTTCAACATTTGTTTTATCACCCTCCTTACGAATACACTGTTGTAATCAGTTACGTCATATAAAGTGTATCAACATTTGTATAATCACCCTCATTACGAATACATTGTTGTAATCAGTTACGTCATATAAAGTGTTTCAACATTTGTATAATCACCCTCATTACGAATACACTGTTGTAGTCAGTTACGTCATATAAAGTGTTTCAACATTTGTATAATCACCCCCATAACGAATACATTGTTATAATCAGTTACGTCATATAAAGTGTTTCAAACATTTGTATAATCACCCTACTTACGAATACATTGTTGTAATCAGTTACGTCATATAAAGTGTTCCAACATTTGTATAATCACCCTCCTTACGAATACATTTTTGTAATCAGTTACGTCATATAAAGTGTTTCAACATTTGTATAATCACCCTCCTTACGAATACATTGTTGTAATCAGTTACGTCATATAAAGTGTTTCAACATTTGTTTAATCACCCTCCTTACGAATACACTGTTGTAATCAGATACGTCATATAAAGTGTTTCAACATTTGTATAATCACCCTCATTACGAATACATTGTTGTAATCAGTTACGTCATATAAAGTGTTTCAACATTTGTATAATTACCCTCATTTCGAATACATTTTTATAATCAGTTACGTCATATAAAGTGTTTCAATATGTGTATAATCACCCTCATTACGAATACATTGTTGTAATCAGTTACGTCATATAAAGTGTTTCAACATTTGTATAATCACCCTCCTTACGAATACATTGTTGTAATCAGTTACGTCATATAAAGTTTTTCAACATTTGTATAATCACCCTCCTTACGAATACACTGTTGTAATCAGATACGTCATATAAAGTGTTTCAACATTTGTATAATCACCCTCATTACCAATACATTTTTATAATCAGTTACGTCATATAAAGTGTTTCAACATTTGTATAATCACCCTATTTACGAATACATTGCTGTAATCAGTTACGTCATATAAAGTGTTTCAACATTTGTATAATCACCCTCATTACGAATACATTGGTGTAAAATGTTACGTCATATAATGTGTTTCAACATTTGTATAATCACACTCCTGACGAATACATTGTTGTAATCAGTTACGTCATATAAAGTGTTTCAACATTTGTATAATCACCCTCATTACGAATACATTGTTGTAATCAGTTACGTCATATAAAGTGTTTCAACATTTGTATAATCACCCTCATTACGAATACATTGTTGTAATCAGTTACGTCATATAAAGTGTTTCAACATTTGTATAATCACCCTCTTTACGAATACAATGTTGTAATCAGTTACGTCATATAAAGAGTTTCAACATTTGTATAATCACCGCCATAACGAATACATTGATGTAATCAGTTACGTCATATAAAGTGTTTCAAACATTTGTATAATCACCCTCATTACGAATACATTGTTGTAATCAGTTACGTCATATAAAGTGTTTCAACATTTGTATAATCACCATCCTTACGAATACATTGTAGTAATCAGTTACGTCATATAAAGTGTTTCAATATTTGTATAATCACCCTCATTACGAAAACATTGTTGTAATCACGTCATATAAAGTGTTTCAACATTTGTATAATCACCCTCATTACGAATACATTGTTGTAATCAGTTACGTCATATAAAGTGTTTCAACATTTGTATAATTACCCTCATTACGAATACATTTTTATAATCAGTTACGTCATATAAAGTGTTTCAATATGTGTATAATCACCCTCATTACGAATACATTGTTGTAATCAGTTACGTCATATAAAGTGTTTCAACATTTGTATAATCACCCTCCTTACGAATACATTGTTGTAATCAGTTACGTCATATAAAGTTTTTCAACATTTGTATAATCACCCTCCTTACGAATACACTGTTGTAATCAGATACGTCATATAAAGTGTTTCAACATTTGTATAATCACCCTCATTACGAATACATTGTTGTAATCAGTTACGTCATATAAAGTGTTTCAACAATTGTATAATCACCCTCCTTACGAATACATTGTTGTAATCAGTTACGTCATATAAAGTGTTTCAATATGTGTATAATCACCCTCATTACGAATACATTGTTGTAATCAGTTACGTCATATAAAGTGTTTCAATATGTGTATAATCACCCTCATTACGAATACATTGTTGTAATCAGTTACGTCATATAAAGTGTTTCAATATGGGTATAATCACCCTCATAACGAATACATTGTTGTAATCAGTTACGTCATATAAAGTGTTTCAATATTTGTATAATCACCCTATTTACGAATACATTGCTGTAATCAGTTACGTCATATAAAGTGTTTCAACATTTGTATAATCACCCTCATTACGAATACATTGGTGTAATATGTTACGTCATATAAAGTGTTTCAACATTTGTATAATCACCCTCATTACGAACACATTGGTGTAATATGTTACGTCATATAAAGTGTTTCAACATTTGTATAATCACACTCCTTACGAATACATTGTTGTAATCAGTTACGTCATATAAAGTGTTTCAACATTTGTATAATCACCCTCATTACGAATACATTGTTGTAATCAGTTACGTCATATAAAGTGTTTCAACATTTGTATAATCACCCACATTACGAATACATTGTTGTAAACAGTTACTTCATATAAAGAGTTTCAACATTTGTATAATCAGCCCCATAACAAATACATTGTTGTAATCAGTTACGTCATATAAATTGTTTCAAACATTTGTATAATCACCCTCATTACGAATACATTGTTGTAATCAGTTACGTCCTATAAAGTGTTTCAACATTTGTATAATCACCATCCTTAAGAATACATTGTTGTAATCAGTTACGTCATATAAAGTGTTTCAACATTTGTAGATTCACCATCCTTACGAATACATTGTAGTAATCAGTTATGTCATATAAAGTGTTTTAACATTTGTATAATCACCCTCATTACGAATACATTGTTGTAATCAGTTACGTCATATAAAGTTTTTCAACATTTGTATAATCACCCTCATTACGAATACATTTTTGTAATCAGTTACGTCATATAAAGTGTTTCAACATTTATATAATCAACCTCATTACCAATACATTTTTATAATCAGTTACGTCATATAAAGTGTTTCAACCATTTGTATAATCACCCTATTTACGAATACATTGCTGTAATCAGTTACGTCATATAAAGTGTTTCAACATTTGTATAATCACCCTCATTACGAATACATTGGTGTAAAATGTTACGTCATATAAAGTGTTTCAACATTTGTATAATCACACTCCTGACGAATACATTGTTGTAATCAGTTACGTCATATAAAGTGTTTCAACATTTGTATAATCACCCTCATTACGAATACATTGTTGTAATCAGTTACGTCATATAAAGTGTTTCAACATTTGTATAATCACCCTCATTACGAATACATTGTTGTAATCAGTTACGTCATATAAAGTGTTTCAACATTTGTATAATCACCCTCTTTACGAATACAATGTTGTAATCAGTTACGTCATATAAAGAGTTTCAACATTTGTATAATCACCCCATAACGAATACATTGATGTAATCAGTTACGTCATATAAAGTGTTTCAAACATTTGTATAATCACCCTCATTACGAATACATTGTTGTAATCAGTTACGTCATATAAAGTGTTTCAATATTTGTATAATCACCCTCCTTACGAATACATTGTTGTAATCAGTTACGTCATATAAAGTGTTTCAACATTTGTATAATCACCATCCTTACGAATACATTGTTGTAATCAGTTACCTCATATAAAGTGTTTCAACATTTGTATAATCACCCTCATTAGGAATAGATTGTTGTAATCAGTTACGTCATATAAAGTGTTTCAATATTTGTATAATCACCCTCCTTACGAATACATTGTTGTAATCAGTTACGTCATATAAAGTGTTTCAACATTTGTATAATCACCCTCCTTACGAATACATTGTTGTAATCAGTTACGTCATATAAAGTGTTTCAACATTTGTATAATCACCCTCATTACGAATACATTGTTGTAATCAGTTACGTCATATAAAGTGTTTTAACATTTGTATAATCACCCTCCTTACGAATACATTGTTGTAATCAGTTACGTCATATAAAGTGTTTCAACATTTGTATAATCACCATCCTTACGAATACATTGTAGTAATCAGTTACGTCATATAAAGTGTTTCAATATTTGTATAATCACCCTCATTACGAAAACATTGTTGTAATCAGTTACGTCATATAAAGTTTTTCAACATTTGTATAATCACCCTCATTACGAATACATTGTTGTAATCAGTTACGTCATATAAAGTGTTTCAACATTTGTATAATCACCCTCATTACGAATACGTTGTTGTAATCAGTTACGTCATATAAAGTGTTTCAACATTTGTATAATCACCCTCCTTACGAATACATTGTTGTAATCAGTTACGTCATATAAAGTGTTTCAACAATTGTATAATCACCCTCCTTACGAATACATTGTTGTAATCAGTAACGTCATATAAAGTGTTTCAACATTTGTTTAATCACCCTCCTTACGAATACACTGTTGTAATCAGTTACGTCATATAAAGTGTTTCAACATTTGTATAATCACCCTCATTACGAATACATTGTTGTAATCAGTTACGTCATATAAAGTGTTTCAACATTTGTATAATCACCCTCATTACGAATACACTGTTGTAATCAGTTACGTCATATAAAGTGTTTCAACATTTGTATAATCACTCCCATAACAAATACATTGTTATAATCAGTTACGTCATATAAAGTGTTTCAAACATTTGTATAATCAAACTCCTTACGAATACATTGTTGTAATCAGTTACGTCATATAAAGTATTTCAACATTTGTATAATCACCCTCATTACGAATACAATGTTGTAATCAGTTACGTCATATAAAGTGTTTCAACATTTGTATAATCACCCCCATAACGAATACATTGTTGTAATCAGTTACGTCATATAAAGTGTTTCAAACATTTGTATAATCACCCTCATTACGAATACATTGTTGTAATCAGTTACGTCATATAAAGTGTTTCAAAATTTGTATAATCACCATCCTTACGAATACATTGTTGTAATCAGTTACGTCATATAAAGTGTATCAATATTTGTATAATCACCCTCATTATGAAAACATTGTGGTAATCAGTATCGTCATATAAAGTTTTTCAACATTTGTATAATCACCCTCATTACGAATACATTGTTGTAATCAGTTACGTCATATAAAGTGTTTCAACATTTGTATAATCACCCTCCTTACGAATACGTTGTTGTAATCAGTTACGTCATATAAAGTGTTTCAACATTTGTATAATCACCCTCCTTACGAATACATTGTTGTAATCAGTTACGTCATATAAAGTGTTTCAACATTTGTATAATCACCCTCCTTACGAATACATTGTTGTAATCAGTTACGTCATATAAAGTGTTTCAACATTTGTTTAATCACCCTCCTTACGAAAACACTGTTGTAATCAGTTACGTCATATAAAGTGTTTCAACATTTGTATAATCACCCTCATTACGAATACATTGTTGTAATCAGTTACGTCATATAAAGTGTTTCAACATTTGTATAATCACCCTCATTACGAATACACTGTTGTAATCAGTTACGTCATATAAAGTGTTTCAACATTTGTATAATCACCCCCATAACAAATACATTGTTATAATCAGTTACGTCATATAATTTGTTTCAAACATTTGTATAATCACCCTCATTACGAATACATTGTTGTAATCAGTTACGTCATATAAAGTGTTTCAACATTTGTATAATCGCCCTCCTTACGAATACATTGTTGTAATATGTTACGTCATATAAAGTGTTTCAATATGTGTATAATCACCCTCATTACGAATACATTGTTGTAATCAGTTACGTCATATAAAGTTTTTCCACATTTGTATAATCATCCTCATTACGAATACATTGTTGTAATCAGTTACGTCATATAAAGTGTTTCAACATTTGTAGATTCACCATCCTTACGAATACATTGTTGTAATCAGTTACGTCATATAAAGTGTTTCAACATTTGTAGATTCACCATCCTTACGAATACATTGTAGTAATCAGTTATGTCATATTAAGTGTTTTAACATTTGTATAATCACCCTCATTACGAATACATTGTTGTAATCAGTTACGTCATATAAAGTGTTTCAACATTTGTATAATCACCCTCCTTACGAATACATTGTTGTAATCAGTTACGTCATATAAAGTGTTTCAACATTTGTATAATCACCCTCCTTACGAATACATTGTTGTAATCAGTTACGTCATATAAAGTGTTTCAACATTTGTATAATCACCCTCCTTACGAATACATTGTTGTAATCAGTTACGTCATATAAAGTTTTTCAACATTTGTATAATCACCCTTATTACGAATACATTGTTGTAATCAGTTACGTCATATAAAGTTTTTCAACATTTGTATAATCACCCTTATTACGAATACATTGTTGTAATCAGTAACGTCATATAAAGTGTTTCAACATTTATATAATCAACCTCATTACGAATACATTTTTATAATCAGTTACTTTATATAAAGTGTTTCAACATTTGTATAATCACCCTATTTACGAATACATTGCTGTAATCAGTTACGTCATATAAAGTGTTTCAACATTTGTATAATCACCCTCAGAACGAATACATTGGTGTAAAATGTTACGTCCTATAAAGTGTTTCAACATTTGTATAATCACACTCCTTACGAATACATTATTGTAATCGTTACGTCATATAAAGTGTTTCAACATTTGTATAATCACCCTCATTACGAATACATTGTTGTAATCAGTTACGTCATATAAAGTGTTTCAACATTTGTATAATCACCCTCATTACGAATACAATGTTGTAATCAGTTACGTCATATAAAGAGTTTCAACATTTGTATAATCACCCCCATAACGAATACATTGATGTAATCAGTTACGTCATATAAAGTGTTTCAAACATTTGTATAATCACCCTCATTACGAATACATTGTTGTAATCAGTTACGTCATATAAAGTGTTTCAACATTTGTATAATCACCCTCATTAGGAATACTTTGTTTTAATCAGTTACGTCATATAAAGTGTTTCAACATTTGTATAATCACCCTCCTTACGAATACATTGTTGTAATCAGTTACGTCATATAAAGTGTTTCAACATTTGTATAATCACCCTCATTACGAATACATTGTTGTAATCAGTTACGTCATATAAAGTGTTTCAACATTTGTATAATCGCCCTCCTTACGAATACATTGTTGTAATATGTTACGTCATATAAAGTGTTTCAATATGTGTATAATCACCCTCATTACGAATACATTGTTGTAATCCGTTACGTCATATAAAGTGTTTCAACATTTGTATAATCACCCTCATTACGAATACACTGTTGTAATCAGTTACGTCATATAAAGTGTTTCAACATTTGTATAATCACCCCCATAACAAATACATTGTTATAATCAGTTAAGTCATATAAAGTGTTTCAAACATTTGTATAATCACACTCCTTACGAATACATTGTTGTAATCAGTTACGTCATATAAAGTGTTTCAACATTTGTATAATCACCCTCATTACGAATACAAAGTTGTAATCAGTTACGTCAGATAAAGAGTTTCAACATTTGTATAATCACCCCCATAACGAATACATTGTTGTAATCAGTTAAGTCATATAAAGTGTTTCAAACAATTGTATAATCACCCTCATTACGAATACATTGTTGTAATCAGTTACGTCATATAAAGGGTTTCTACATTTGTATAATCACCATCCTTACGAATACATTGTTGAAATCAGTTACGTCATATAAAGTGTTTCAATATTTGTATAATCACCCTCATTACGAAAACATTGTTGTAATCAGTTACGTCATATAAAGTTTTTCAACATTTGTATAATCACCCTCATTACGAATACATTGTTGTAATCAGTTACGTCATATAAAGTGTTTCAACATTTGTATAATCACCCTCCTTACGAATACGTTGTTGTAATCAGTTACGTCATATAAAGTGTTTCAACATTTGTATAATCACCCTCCTTACGAATACATTGTTGTAATCAGTTACGTCATATAAAGTGTTTCAATATGTGTATAATCACCCTCATTACGAATACATTGTTGTAATCAGTTACGTCATATTAAGTGTTTCAATATGTGTATAATCACCCTCATTACGAATACATTGTTGTAATCAGTTACGTCATATAAAGTGTTTCAACATTTGTATAATCACCCTCCTTACGAATACATTGTTGTAATCAGTTACGTCATATAAAGTTTTTCAACATTTGTATAATCACCCTCCTTACGAATACATTGTTGTAATCAGTTACGTCATATAAAGTGTTTCAATATGTGTATAATCACCCTCATTACGAATACATTGTTGTAATCAGTTACGTCATATTAAGTGTTTCAATATGTGTATAATCACCCTCATTACGAATACATTGTTGTAATCAGTTACGTCATATAAAGTGTTTCAACATTTGTATAATCACCCTCCTTACGAATACATTGTTGTAATCAGTTACGTCATATAAAGTTTTTCAACATTTGTATAATCACCCTCCTTACGAATACATTGTTGTAATCAGTTACGTCATATAAAGTGTTTCAATATGTGTATAATCACCCTCATTACGAATACATTGTTGTAATCAGTTACGTCATATTAAGTGTTTCAATATGTGTATAATCACCCTCATTACGAATACATTGTTGTAATCAGTTACGTCATATAAAGTGTTTCAACATTTGTATAATCACCCTCCTTACGAATACATTGTTGTAATCAGTTACGTCATATAAAGTTTTTCAACATTTGTATAATCACCCTCCTTACGAATACATTGTTGTAATCAGTTACGTCATATAAAGTTTTTCAACATTTGTATAATCACCCTCATTACGAATACATTGCTGTAATCAGTTACGTCATATAAAGTGTTTCAACATTTGTATAATCAACCTCATTACGAATACATTGGTGTAATATGTTTCGTCATATAAAGTGTTTCAACATTTGTATAATCACCCTACTTACGAATACATTGCTGTAATCAGTTACGTCATATAAAGTGTTTCAACATTTGTATAATCACCCTCATTACGAAAACATTGGTGTAATATGTTACGTCATATAAAGTGTTTCAACATTTGTATAATCACATTCCTTACGAATACATTGTTGTAATCAGTTACGTCAGATAAAGTGTTTCAACATTTGTATAATCACCCTCATTACGAATACATTGTTGTAATCAGTTACGTCATATAAAGTGTTTCAACATTTGTATGATCACCCCCGTAACGAATACATTGTTGTAATCAGTTACGTCATATAAAGTGTTTCAAACATTTGTATAATCACCCTCATTACGAATACATTGTTGTAATCAGTTACGTCATATAAAGTGTTTCAACATTTGTATAATCACCCTCCTTACGAATACATTGTTGTAATCAGTTACGTCATATAAAGTGTTTCAACATTTGTATAATCACCCTCCTTACGAATACATTGTTGTAATCAGTTACGTCATATAAAGTGTTTCAATATGTGTATAATCACCCTCATTACGAATACATTGTTGTAATAAGTTACGTCATATAAAGTGTTTCAATATGTGTAAAATCACTCTCATTACGAATACATTGTTGTAAACAGTTACGTCATATAAAGAGTTTCAACATTTGTATAATCACCCCCGTAACGAATACATTGTTGTAATCAGTTACGTCATATAAAGTGTTTCAAACATTTGTATAATCACCCTCATTACGAATACATTGTTGTAATCAGTTACGTCATATAAAGTGTTTCAACATTTGTATAATCACCCTCCTTACGAATACATTGTTGTAATCAGTTACGTCATATAAAGTGTTTCAACATTTGTATAATCACCATCCTTACGAATACATTGTTGTTATCAGTTACGTCATATAAAGTGTTTCAACATTTATAGATTCACCATCCTTACGAATACATTGTTGTAATCAGTTATGTCATATAAAGTGTTTCAAACATTTGTATAATCACCCTCATTACGAATACATTGTTGTAATCAGTAACGTCATATAAAGTGTTTCAAACATTTGTATAATCACCCTCATTACGAATACATTGTTGTAATCAGTAACGTCATATAAAGTGTTTCAACATTTATATAATCAACCTCATTACGAATACATTTTTATAATCAGTTACGTCATATAAAGTGTTTCAACATTTGTATAATCACCCTATTTACGAATACATTGCTGTAATCAGTTACGTCATATAAAGTGTTTCAACATTTGTATAATCACCCTCATTACGAATACATTGGTGTAATATGTTACGTCATATAAAGTGTTTCAACATTTTTATAATCACAATCCTTACGAATACATTGTTGTAATCAGTTACGTCATATAAAGTGTTTGAACATTTGTATAATCACCCTCCTTACGAATACATTGTTGTAATCAGTTACGTCATATAAAGTGTTTCAATATGTGTATAATCACCCTCATTACGAATACATTGTTGTAATCAGTTACGTCATATTAAGTGTTTCAATATGTGTATAATCACCCTCATTACGAATACATTGTTGTAATCAGTTACGTCATATAAAGTGTTTCAACATTTGTATAATCACCCTATTTACGAATACATTGCTGTAATCAGTTACGTCATATAAATTGTTTCAACATTTGTATAATCACCCTCATTACGAATACATTGGTGTAATATGTTACGTCATATAAAATGTTTCAACATTTGTATAATTACCCTATTTACGAATACATTGCTGTAATCAGTTACGTCATATAAAGTGTTTCAACATTTGTATAATCACCCTCATTACGAATACATTGGTGTAATATGTTACGTCATATAAAATGTTTCAACATTTGTATAATTACCCTATTTACGAATACATTGTTGTAATCAGTTACGTCATATAAAGTGTTTCAACATTTGTATAGTCACCCTCATTACGAAAACATTGGTGTAATATGTTACGTCATATAAAGTGTTTCAACATTTGTATAATCACACTCCTTACGAATACATTGTTGTAATCAGTTACGTCATATAAAGTGTTTCAACATTTGTATAATCACCCACATTACGAATACAATGTTGTAAACAGTTACGTCATATAAAGAGTTTCAACATTTGTATAATCACCCCCATAACGAATACATTGTTGTAATCAGTTACGTCAAATAAAGTGTTTCAAACATTTGTATAATCACCCTCATTACGAATACATTGTTGTAATCAGTTACGTCATATAAAGTGTTTCAACATTTGTATAATCACCATCCTTACGAATACATTGTTGTAATCAGTTACGTCATATAAAGTGTTTCAACATTTGTAGATTCACCATCCTTACGAATACATTGTTGTAATCAGTTATGTCATATAAAGTGTTTTAACATTTGTATAATCACCCTCATTATGAATACATTGTTGTAATCAGTTACGTCATATAAAGTGTTTCAACATTTGTATAATCACCCTCATAACGAATACATTGTTGTAAGCAGTAACGTCATATAAAGTGTTTCAACATTTGTATAATCACCCTCATTACGAATACATTGTTGTAATCAGTTACGTCATATAAAGTGTTTCAACATTTGTATAATCACCCTCATTACGAATGCATTGTTGTAATCAGTTACGTCATATAAAGTGTTTCAACATTTGTATAATCACCCTCATTACGAATGCATTGTTGTAATCAGTTACGTCATATAAAGTGTTTCAACATTTGTATAATCACCCTCATAACGAATACATTGTTGTAAGCAGTAACGTCATATAAAGTGTTTCAACATTTGTATAATCACCCTCATTACGAATACATTGTTGTAATCAGTTACGTCATATAAAGTGTTTCAACATTTGTATAATCACCCTCATTACGAATGCATTGTTGTAATCAGTTACGTCATATAAAGTGTTTCAACATTTGTATAATCACCCTCATTACGAATACATTGTTGTAATCAGTTACGTCATATAAAGTGTTTCAACATTTGTATAATCACCCTCATTACGAAAACATTGTTGTAATCAGTTACGTCATATAAAGTGTTTCAACATTTGTATAATCACCCTCATTACGAAAAGAATGTTGTAATCAGTTACGTCATATAAAGAGTTTCAACATTTGTATAATCACCCACATAACGAATTCATTGTTGTAATCAGTTACGTCATATAAAGTGTTTCAAACATTTGTATAATCACCCTCATTACGAATACATTGTTGTAATCAGTTACGTCATATAAAGTGTTTCAACATTTGTATAATCACCGTCCTTACGAATACATTGTTGTAATCAGTTACGTCATATAAAGTGTTTCAATATTTGTATAATCACCCTCATTTCGAATAC
This sequence comes from Cyrtodaria siliqua, assembly GCA_037043455.1. Classification (NCBI taxonomy): domain Eukaryota; kingdom Metazoa; phylum Mollusca; class Bivalvia; order Adapedonta; family Hiatellidae; genus Cyrtodaria; species Cyrtodaria siliqua. The sequence continues at coordinate 21,442 of JAWPHD010004982.1, forward strand.
ATTGTTGTAATCAGTTACTTCATATAAAGTGTTTCAACATTTGTTTAATCACCCTCCTTACGAATACACTGTTGTAATCAGTTACGTCATATAAAGTGTTTCAACATTTGTATAATCACCCTCATTACGAATACATTGTTGTAATCAGTTACGTCATATAAAGTGTTTCAACATTTGTATAATCACCCTCATTACGAATACACTGTTGTAATCAGTTACGTCATATAAAGTGTTTCAACATTTGTATAATCACCCCCATAACGAATACATTGTTATAATCAGTTACGTCATATAAAGTGTTTCAAACATTTGTATAATCACCTTCATTACGAATACATTGTTGTAATCAGTTACGTCATATAAAGTGTTTCAACATTTGTATAATCACCCTCCTTACGAATACATTGTTGTAATCAGTTACGTCATATAAAGTGTTTCAATATGTGTATAATCACCCTCATTACGAATACATTGTTGTAATCAGTTACGTCATATAAAGTGTTTCAACATTTGTATAATCACCCTCCTTACGAATACATTGTTGTAATCAGTTACGTCATATAATGTGTTTCAACATTTGTATAATCACCCTCCTTACGAATACATTGTTGTAATCAGTTACGTCATATAAAGTGTTTCAACATTTGTATAATCACCCTCATTACGAATACATTGTTGTAATCAGTTACGTCATATAAAGTGTTTCAACATTTGTATAATCACCCTCCTTACGAATACATTGTTGTAATCAGTTACGTCATATAAAGTGTTTCAACATTTGTTTAATCACCCTCCTTACGAATACACTGTTGTAATCAGTTACGTCATATCAAGTGTTTCAAACATCTCCAGTTAATGTCTGAACTTTATGTTTGAGAAGTTAACGTTTCCACATTTGTGAGAAATTAGTGAAAACCAGCAATTAACAAGGTATCTGTTTTTTTCCGATTAAGCTTCTTGTATTTTTACTCTCTTCTGTTGAGAATTCTGTTTGTGATGGAACTTTTCTTACAAAAGGATCCCTAAGTTATTGATGCATACGTGTTATCTATTTAAAACTTGCATTTATAATTTTGTCATTATAACTTTTGTAAAATTCCCAAAATTAGACGTGCACATATTCTTTTTAGTATAGAAATCGAACTTGATATTGTATGCGTACAGTATTAAGTTGTGTGTGGTATTGTATGCGTACACTGGTAAGTTGTGTGTGGTATTGTATGCGTACACTGTTAAGTTGTGTGTGGTATTGTATGCGTACACTGTTAAGTTGTGTGTGGTATTGTATGCTCACACTCTTAAGTTGTGTGTGGTATTGTATGCGTACACTGTTAAGTTGTGTGTGGTATTGTATGCGTACACTGTTAAATAGTGTGTGGTATTGTATGCTTACACTGGTAAGTTGTGAGTGGTATTGTATGCGTACACTGGTAAGTTTTGTGTGGTATTGTATGCGTACACTGTTAAGTTGTGTGTGGTGTTGTATGGGTACACTGGTAAGTTGTATGTGGTGTTGTATGCGTACACTGGTAAGTTGTGTGTGGTATTGTATGCGTACACTGTTAAGTTGTGTGTGGTATTGTATGCGTACACTGTTAAGTTGTGTGTGGTGTTGTATGCGTACACTGGTAAGTTGTATGTGGTATTGCTTGCGTACACTGTAAATTTTGTGTGGTGTTGTATGGGTACACTGTTAAGTTGTGTGTGGTATTGTATGCGTACACTGTTAAGTTGTGTGTGGTATTGTATGCGTACTCTGTTAAGTTGTATGTGGTGTTGTATGGGTACACTGTTAAATTGTGTGTGGTATTGTATGCGTACACTGGTAAGATATATGTTGTATTGCATGCGTACACTGTTAGTTGTGTGTGGTTTTGTATGGGTACACTGTTAAGTTGTGTGTGGTATTGTATGCGTACACTGTTAAGTTATGTGTGGTATTGTATGTGTACACTGTTAAGTTGTGTGTGGTATTGTATGCATACTCTGTTAAGTTGTGTGTGGTATTGTATGCGTACACTGTTAAGTTGTGTGTGGTATTGTATGCATACACTGTTAAGTTGTGTGTAGAAAACATATGCACGCTATGTGTAATTGCCGATTGTTTTTCCCACCAAATAACAAAATGAATGATACATAAATACACAGCACGGACACTAATTTCAAAAATTCAATTCAATCTTTTAAAATTCTATAATTATCTTCGTCTTATGAAACAAATATTCCTTAATGTATAAAGACATCCCGGTAGGATGTAAGTCTTTCTGGGGACGGCCTTATATATTAGATACACGTAGGTATAACACCATTCCAGTTCTGTATTTAATGTAATAAGACATCATCGAGTAATCCAACTGATTCCTTTCAGTATTTCTTAATGGTATGAAGTCGTACATCTTTCTAATGGTCTTATCATCATCTAGAAATGAAACCTTCTAAATTCGTCTCAAGTATGTCATTACTTCTGTCAGAAATGAAGTGCACACTGTTAATATTACAAGTAAAATCAAAACATAGCATATTGCACTTAATCATAGAACGAACAGACTTATTTTAGAAACCTGTGGAGGAAAGAGTTTAAGAAGAAACTTTGCTCATCTAAGAGTATATATACAACTTTATGGACTGATATTTGAAAGAATATATATGTTAATGTATATTATCTGGTTGACAGTGCTACTGAAATATTGAACTGATATTAGAGATCGCTCACATGCCAAATTATCGGAAACAATCAGATTGAAGATCGTGGCATGTGTTATATACTATTTAATACAGCAAAAAAACAACCGCGCCTTTGGTGCGGTCGGTTAGAGCGTCGTCTATTATGTGTTCGAACCGTTTATAAGGCAACATTTTTTAAACCATACAATATTAAGATATTTCAAAAATATTACACGAAACTAATACGGAATAAATCTGATTGGTTCCGACAATTTGGCATTTGAGTACTCTGATTAATGTAATAGATAGCATAAAGTAAACAGATGATTAAGTACACTTTCATATATCTATGATTCTCCTTTTTAATAATACTAATCTAGGTTCGAATGGTTACAAAGCACTGTATTAACCTAAAGAATATCTCTAAATCGTACTAATTGCATGTAATACAGTAAAAGTAGGTGTAGGAAATGTAGCTTTCACAGAATAGAGTCAACCAAATAACGCGAATTAAAACAAACAAATATTACAAGGGTAATAAGAAGCCATTCCTGTGATGTCATCAACACAAACGGGTTGACATGAGGACTACTGCATTGGAATGGTTAGTGGCATAGAGGCCGCTCGGCTGTAAACCATTAATGGATTGAAGCTAAACCGATTACCGTTCTAAGCAGAAAGTCATCAACATAGATAATGAAAACAAAACAGGTAATAAAAAAGGTAGATTTTTCCTATTAAATATAAACTATGACCTGTGAATGGTTCAACCAGTCCTCAAGGTACGAAATTTCTGCTTATGTTGACTTACGTGGGAGTGTGTTCCTGTGGTGTTGACTGCCGTACACGTGGGAGTGTGTTCCTATGGTGTTGACTGCCGTACACGTGGGAGTTTGTTCCTATGGTGTTGACTGCCGTACACGTGTGAGTGTTTTCCTATGATGATGACTGCAGTACACATGGGAGTGCTCCTGTGGTGTTGACCGCCGTACCCGCGGGAGTGTGTTCCTATGGTGTTGATTATAGACCACTAAGACTCATAGGAGTCCATACATGTGTGCTGTGTTGTGTTGCTGCATGTGAGTCTACGTGTGTGGCTCTGTTTTAAGTTTGATCCGTATGAAGGTAAGAAGCGCAAAAAGTAAGTCGATTTTGATCCGAATTGTTTCCGAACTAAAATCAATATTTGTTTATGGACTAACTCCGACCATCTATATGGCTCTAGAAGGCCAATAGATCTACGGCTCAAAGAACCAGACTAGAGGTGGGAGGAGCTATGTTTCCATATACGGCAATCTCAATAGTTAAACAATGCTGGACACATAACGAAAATAGGTTTTCACAATTGATAGATTGGCGTAATATCCTTACCTAAAGTAAGTTTTATGAATGGACATGTTTTGTCAATTAAAACCTCACTGGGAAATGAGAAAAGGGGTCGAACTGCATCCTTTACCTACTTTATAAAGAGAAAGAGTCATAAGTTTATGGTATGTACAGAAAACAAAAATGTTATAATTCTAACTATTACTAGTATAAATGAAACATAAAATACGACATGTTTGTATTCTTGAATTGGAATATTTACATCTCAGTTCTTGTTTAGTTAATAGTATTTTTGTTCGGTAGTGTTAACAATAAATCAAATGTCATTGCTTTTCCTACTTTATTTACCTAAAGGTCTACCGAGTTCGTTTATAGCATTTGCTTCATAGGAGAAGATATACAACGTGTTGTAAGTAGAGACCACTGTTAAACCCCGTGTAACTTCAGTTTTGTGTCCGTTAATCATGTTAACAGGTTATTATAAGACGGTTATTCCGATTTTGCACCGACTAATATCAGTAGTGTTATAACATTCTGGTCCTTTGGGATCATCAAGCCCAATCGCAGTCGCTTTATCACTTAATCTGATGTTAGGGGCTTGAAAGAAAAAGTTGCACCTTATATTACCTCTCATGAACATACTTCATAAAACCGAGTCTGCTATTTTTCTCTCTTGTTTGTGTTTGTTGCTTCTAAGGGATCCCCTTTTCTGTATTTATTAACGTTGGAACTTTGGTACATAACGGATGTTTTACAAGTGCGATTCAGAAAAATAATACCACAATATCACCAGTTATTTTCATTTTCATTTTTTGAGGTTAACTCTGCCTGTGGGCTAATGTTTGGCTTAAACAGTAATGATACATACTTCCCCTGGACATATTTGTTAGATTTAGCTGAATATTGGTACTGGGAGTTAAGGGTCTATCTGTGCAAATAAAGGAAAAATACGTCAAACTCAGTGAACAATCAGTTAAAAGGGACATATGCTGTAGATCTGTAGTGTTAACTAATCACTACAAAACAAAGAAGATATACAACTTGAAATGTAGCATTAAAGGACCACATTCAACCAGAAGCATCACAACAACACTTACAAGAATAAATAAGAGGAATTTGACATCACAAACTCAAAAGGCTGGATAGTACGGCTACACACTTTGAATAGTCATTGGCAAAACGTTCATGTTTATAAAATGGAGACAATAAAATAATATGATACTTTATGTATAAACATCGTAAACATGGGTAGACAAAATGCATTGTGTGGAATTCCTGTAAGTATGATCCTTTCAGTGTTTCATTATCAATCAAAACCTATCACGTGGCACGTATCGATTACTGCTCTTATTTTATAAACACAAATCAAATCATAAGTATGAGCAGTTTGAATATATGGTTTGAAATCGGACTTCGTAAGATTTTGGTTACTAATTCATGTAACTTTCTTGAACAAAGTTGAAACCAATATATTGATAATCAACATTGAACAAGTTTAATAACGAATGTAAGTGTTTCTCATTTATTAGCGTCTGCTTTAATTAAACGGCAACATTGCGGTATTTATCAAACATTGCAATTAGCACATCGATTTATTAATTGTGCGTACGTTTAACCTGCTTCCATTATTTAAAGAAAAGTCTAGGCAATAAGGCGTTTTATATTATTCTACGTTATTCTACATAAACTAACGCGAGTATAAACATAACCAAGATGTGCATTTGTATTTTCAGGACTATTCAAAACTTCAAATGGAAATGTGGGTGGGTGGGGTACGTCATATAAATATCGACGCTTGTAAGGGCGTTACATAATTTTCTCAAACAAATACATTAAAAGGTTAGTATAAAGGGATTTAACATGTATTTTTTTTTAATAAGACCTATGTCCTTGTTAAAGGAACCTTATAGTTTATACCATCGTTCTGTTTATATATTTCAGATATTTCCATGAACATTTCTGAATAATAAAGTCTAATATCCAAGCAGATGCAAAAAACATCAACATCCGCACCTGTTATAATGCACAAGCGCTTAGAAATGTTTAATTAAATCACTCACCCCAACATATTTTGCATAATTGCAGACGTTCGCTTTACACAATTAAGTAGCACACGTGTTTACTTGTCCAATATGTGGCATTTCTTGAGTGATTACAACCGTTATTAAAATGTATGTGTTATTTTGGTATTACAGATAGTATGTTGGGACCAAAATGGTGCTCATGCAAGCGATATTTGTCAGGAATATCAACATGTTATGCTGGCAAAAATGGTAACTTTCAACCCTTACCCTCCCCCTTAAGCTCCCTGCTCCCCTACCCCCACCCTCTCACACACATTTATTCTCTTGAACCTCCTGCCCACCCGCATTCCCTTAAGCTTCCGGTTCCCCGCCACTCCACCCACACACACACATTACTTCTCTTAAACCTCCTTTCCTCCGGAATCACAAAGCTTTCTGCTCCCCTCCCCCAGATCTTAGAAATGTGGTGATTATAATAATTCAGTTAAACATATAGTAAAAAACAATTATAATCACAAGGTCCCCTGCGGCTTTCTTTAATGAACACATTGGAGGAGAGGCTGTTTGATGTAAGTAGGAGGTCCCCTGCGGCTTTCCATAATGAACACATTGGAGGAGAGGCTGTTTGATGTAAGTAGGAGGTCCCCTACGGCTTTCCATGATGAACACATTGGAGGAGAGGTTGTTTGATGTAAGTAGGACATATGTTTTAATTATCGAGACATTTTACTGATTTTCACTTGATTCCGTGCTACTTGTAATTAGACAAAAACATGTTTATGTTCACAGTGATAAACCCATTCCATGCCAACGCCCACACAGAATGTGTTTATTTCGCTCTAAAAAGGATGACTTGCTCTTGTTTGCCCAGACATAATAATTTATCTAAGTGTAAATCTTAAAAACATTTTTTAGAAATGTATGGTAGAAGAAGAATATTTTGAAGAAAGTGCACAGAGGATGTTAGTTTATTACAATTAAAATAAATTGATTTGGGAAAAACAGGAAATAGAAAAAAAATGCAAGAAGGAAAAGAAAGAAAAGAACTTGGATTGATAAAAATAGAAATGAAAGAAAGCGAACTACAAATGAAAGGTAAATTAATGGAAATGAAAGATAATCAGATGAAAATGAAATTAAAGGCAGAAAGGTAAAGGAAAGAATTTGAATTAGACATGCGTATATTAGATTTGGCAAACAAGACAAGATCGCCTTCACCCCTCCTGCTAATCTTCCATTGTTGATGTTACTAATATTATTAGCTTAGTACCACCGTTTCAGGAAAAGTAAATTGAACATTGTTTTCTTTCAGTTTGAGAAAATTGTAGAAAATTTCGATGGCTATTAGAAAACTGGACTTCTTTTTAATTTAAAAGAGTATTTTAATTGGTAAACTACGTGAAGTTTACATCCATTTAACAGTAGAGCAAAAGTTTTCAAACGAAACTGTTAAAGAAGTAATTTTGAAGACTTATTTCAATACGATCATGACTTTATTTTTAAATTGGACTTTTAAGAAATATCAAATCTCAAGTATGTGTCTACTGTAAGTGACTAGTTTTCATTGTAATATTTGAATACATTTGAATATACAATATTGTATTATAAAACTGATTGTGTTGCTGGTTTTACACTTCATTTCGTGGGACATTTTATCCGTATCACTTTAAAATAAATATATAAAAATTATATGTATCTCAGCAAACATGTATTCAACTCGGGCGAAAACGTTTAAATGTATTTACGGAGTGTCATGTGCATAACCATGTGCATATTTATGTTTACAAATTAACAAATAGTGTTACATTTTACTGTACTGCGTTGCGACTGTTATTTTATTTCAAAATGTCTATAGTGTTTTAAATGATGTTTATTGAAATTATTATTGATCCAGGTGCTGAAATCAATAAAGCTGTAATGGATGTGTATGATTTGCCCTTAGGGTCAAGGGCGGTTAGAGATAAATTAAATGTTGAAGATATAATTAAACGCGCTAATGAATGGGTCCAACAAATGTGCCGCGATAAGTCTGCTCTTACTAACAAAATTAAAATTGAAACGAATGCAACCATAAAAGCAACAAATAAACTAAGTAGAGAAGCTTTAAAAAAAGGAGTCAGAAGCCTTAAAAGAATTATGAGTAGAAATAAAGCTGTCGTTGTTATACCTTTTGTGTGTGACGTCATATGCCTTTATACCTTATTAAAATCGCAATTCTTTATTCCAAAGAAAATTTTAAAACATATTTTAAAGAAGTTTGATTTTATCAGTTGATTGGTGTGGGAATTCCTATCATCAAATGATTAAGTTTCGATAGAGCTAGGCTTTTTAGAACCACATTTCTTCCCAAAGGAGTAAGTATTCGTTTAGACCAACTTGCAAGTAATCTTTTAGTTTCCTCTATTTTAAGGTCATAATTTATATTTATCATTGAGTTTAGGTTTGTTGAGAATTTAACTCCTAGTACAGTGAAATTGTTTTTCCCGACATAAATTGAATTCTGGACATAACTTTGTGTCGCTACCTTTTTTCGATCCAAACCAGATAACTTTTGTTTTGTCAGAATTTATATTAAGGCCGGAGATCTTGCATAACGTTTTAATGTCAACATGGTGTGTAGAAATGTTTATTTGGAGCCATCCAGAGTCAAACTGGTATCATCAGCATATTGTGATTCTAAAAACTCAGTGTTATCTTTATGAACAGGTAGGGTGACAATGAATCTCGTTGACGACAATCTCTTTGTAAATAGAACCAGTCTGACATTTGCCCATTAAAAATAACACACGACTCTATATTGTGGTAAAACATGTTTATCCAACTAATAATAGAAGGGCCAAAATTAAAAGATTGTAAAAAACTTTTGTCATGAAATTCCATGATACCGTGTCAAAGCAGTCGCGAAGTCACTCAAGAGTAATAACCCTGGAATATTGTATTTCTCAGCATAAAATAGTATGACATACAGTAATCTTACATTTGTTCCCATAAACCTGCCTGGTAAAAAGCCAGTTTGATCTTCATGATAATAGTACATAACACATTTTTTATTCTAAAAGCTATGGATGCTGATGCTGTTTTATAAGAAACGTTTAGAAGAGAGATTGGTTTCCAGTTTTTCAAATACAAATTGCCTTTTTTCCCTTTCGGGATGCAAGTTATAACTCCTTGTTTTTTGTGTTATTAATGTGTTTTTGTTTCAGTCAACATTTCTTCCTGAGTTTTCAAAGTAGCCCCTGATTTGAATATTAAAGAGTTCATATATTTTGAGACATAATTTCTATTGTCCAAATTGCAAAAATAACTTGAAATCTTTTCCTATTCATCTATCCATCTGATCAAGTAAAGTATAATTTATGTCATTTTCTTTTTCAAGTTTTGCTATTTCTTTTGAAACACATTCTTCTTTATTTATTTCCCGTTTCTTTTTATATGCTGAGTAGGCAATCGTTTTTACTCTTATCTCTAATAGTAACGTCTCAAAAAATAATTGATGAGTTATGTTAAATTTTTTTTTTTTTCAGAATTATATATATATCCATATCAATATCCTGTATATCCGATGCATATTGCCTTTTAACATTGTCTATTATTATTTTTATTTCGTCTACATATGTTGTGTCTTTTAATAAAGAGTTGTTAAATTTCCATTATGACTTGCCTTTCATAAATTTTCCGAATTCAAATTGTATATATATCATAGAATGGTCTGTACGGTAACCTGGGAGTATTTTTGCGTCATCTAAATCTGTATATAAATTATCTGCAATTAGAAAAAAATATAGTCTTGCTTTTTTTACTGGTTTTCTACGAAACCATGCATATTGTTTTTTTCTATATTTTTTTCTCTCCAGCAATCTAATAAATTATTTCTACAATAACTTCTAAAAGAGTATCACGTTCATTTAGGTTATTTATATTAACGTAATTAAATGTATCCATATCGGGATTTAAAATCAGGTTAAAGTCGCCAGTAACATGGGTTATCGGATTCTTTTATTTTTTCTCCCAGCTTACGAAAGAAACTAGGATTATCACTTTTGGCGTATTCATTAAAAAGGGATATATTTTTATCAGATATAGTTGTATCTAAAATCAACATATTACCGTCTTTGTCACTTTCGGAACTCTTTACCTTAAAATCAAAGTTATTATTTCTTAGAATGGCTACTCCTCTTGATTGACCAGTATGACTGCTGAAGAAACACTCGAATCTCCATTGGGCTCTAATATAATTTTCTTCACTTTTATGAGTATCCTGTAAGAAAGAAATAGAGTGTTTTTTACCTTTCAAAAAATTAAGAACATCTTTTCTTTCTTTGTTCCACCCAGTCCCTACACATTCATTGAGACTAAGGAAACATTATCTGTAATTTTATGTAATAAGACTATATATTTGTATATTAATTTGAATGGATACAAAGCACATGGGACACCAAGATATGTACAGTTCCTTCTTAAACGAAATAAAAAAATGTTTAGTATGACTACCAAACATATATTGGAATGGTTAAGTAGAAAGTGGAAAACAGTAAATTGAAAATAGTGACAATACACTATTTTAACAAAACTCACCCACACATGTGCAATGTAACATGCATGGCAAAGGCAAATCCATAAATAAACGGACAAACCTACCGTTCCTAAATCACTGTCACAATTATGTACGTATGTGTTGACATCATGTCATTAGGTCAGTGATAGAATTAATTATTTACAAGATTTGACAAAGATATATATACTATACCTTAAACTTTGTACAGATAAATACATCTCTCTTGTTGTACCAAATCTGGCAACTAAGTCCCACGTATTTGATATTTTCAATTCAGTAAGTTGTTTTAATAATACTACAGCAGTAATTTACTAGTTATCAGTTGATAATATTTTTTTAATTTTTATTTTTCTAAAGTATCCATTATATATACAAGCAGAACACACACATCTTATTTTACATATCGATAACAATTACATATGTTCTGCAAACAAGGTGTAGTCATACTCATTAATCAGCGCATGCGTTTTATTCTATTTCGTTAAAGGGACACATGGCGAACTTGAGTTATATTCAAACATTAAAATAAGTATTTCGGTTATTAATCCTGCCTCATTTTGACTTTAGAACCGCCTGCATAGGATCAAACAAAAAATTGAGATTTCAACCCTCTTCCATATTCTATCTAAATTTTCAAGTATATAACTAATGCATTATTATCAAAATTTAGTAATATGTAAAATCAATTTACATGAACCTTGAATTATTTAAACACTTAACTTTAATGACTGAAAGTATGTAAGTCATATTGAAGACCAATCGCTGTGAGTTTTCAACTATTTAAGATTGCCAAGTATCCCCTTAAAATTGACTCAGCATATGTATACAGTAACTTAATCTTTAATATTTTAACTAAAGGTATAGGACGGTAAAAATGGTATTATTTAGCAAAATAGATAACTGTAGAGCAAATAAGGTGGTGCGCCATTATGTGGTTTATATTTTGACATGTGTCAGTATATTTAAATGTACTATTATTTATAGATTTGCATCAATTTATTCACAAGCATGCACCCTTATATATCTCTTATACACACATATACATACACATCTACACATAAACACACATATATCTACGTAAAAGTAATAAATTCAAATATTCACCATTATTTAATGTATAGACACGTATCCATATCTTATCAAATATTTACATTATATATTATGTTTAAATATTCTACCCATTATATGTATATATGCATCACTTATATATTCTCAAGTATGCATGGATTACTTTTTATTCCGGTGTGGGATGGGTGATGGGAAACAATTATACAAAACATATTCTGGAGCGTATACGTATATAACGACAGAAAAAAATACAAACTTAAAAAGCTTATATATATATCTGATAGTGCTGCTAAGGCAGCATTGGATTTACATATATCTAATACCAACTTACCTTATACTGATTTTAAAAGTTGTATCAATACATATATTCGTAATTCTTGGCAAGCCGCTTGGGACTTGTCGGTGAACAATAAACTCCATTCCATTACATCGTTACTCGGAGAATGGCGTCCTTCTAGTAGACCCATTCGTCGAGAGGAAGTTGTCCTAGTCAGGGTCAGGATAGGGCATACACGCTGTACTCATTCATATTTATTACAAGGTGAGCAGTTGCCAGAATGTATACCCTGTTTTGCACCGTTAACGGTCAAACATATCTTGTTGGAATGTGTAGACTTTGATCCTATGCAAAGATACTACATAGTTAATACTTTGAAAGAGTTATTTGATACTATAGATTTTAGTCTTGTTTTAGATTTCCTTAAAGAAATCAGACTTTATAAAGCAACATAATATTTTCCTATATAAATTAACTTGTTTACAAGCCCGTTGGCGGGCATTTGTTAATTTACATATATACAAAGGTTATATTGCTACCATATCATCCCTTATTTGTAGATAGTTTTATCTTTATAAGTTTACATCATGTTTAATTACTACTTCATTCCTTCATGTTTTTGCGCGCAATATGACCTATTTATGTGTCGACGTGCCGTAAAACACCATTCATTCATTCATTCTATATATATATATTTATTTTATTGTCCTATTTTATCAATGTTATATATTGACTCCACATGGCTTCAAAAACAATTTACTTTTTAAATTTTTATACGTTATCCACTTTTCCACTTTGTATAAAGATATAATATGTTTTTTTAAAGATATCTAGCAATGGGTTTTGCTTTGGTATCTTTTGTTGATATATAACAAGTTTGGCTCGCATGATAATTTTTCATAAAGTGATATCAAATTTATTATTTCCAAATAAGATCTGTTTCTTCCCAAATTGTCAAAGTGATATTACATTTATTTCTAATGTATTCTACAAGATATGACCAAAACTGTTTTACAACTTCACAATTACAAAACAAGTGATGTATGGTTTCAGGTAAAATATTGCAAAAGCTGCACATACTATTATCTAGAATGTGTATTTTTGTTAGAAAATAGTTAGTTCCCAGTTCTATGTTGTAACCAAAGTAATTTTGGATAGTTTGTTATATTAAACGGTATTGCGTAAATTGTTTCGAAATTATAGTTATATACTGTTAAAACTTCATTCTTCCATTTTATTAATGACTTGGTGTAAATACTTTTTTTAATCAACTGATCATAAATGAATCTAAAGCCTTTAGTATGTTTTTGGATTAGTGATAGGATAAGAGGGCGTAATGGGTTTTGGACTATTATTGGGTAAATGTGTTATATTCAATTTATTCAAGTAGTTTCTAATAGCAGTAATGAGGTTTTCATATTCTAAGAAATTAGACCTTATGTCATGTCGATTATTGAATTCTCTGTAAGAGTAAAGGTTTCCATTTGTGTTTAAAAGGTCATTGATTAATAATATTCCTCAGTACCATCTTCTATAAAACAAAACGCTTGAACCGCCGACCTTAACATCTGGATTATGCCATAAATTAACAGCATGAAATTGCTGCCTTGAAATCGGTTTCTGTAAATATTTTATAACAGGAAACTACTTCTTTCCAAAGGGATTATGTATTCTAATTAAATTTCGTTTTATAAAATCACTACCAAAATTAACTACGTCTGTGAAAATGAGGCATATTTTTTCACTAACTGAGTATATTTATTACCTATCTGGAAAATTCTGCGAATCCAAGTAGTTTTTAAAGCTGACAGAAAATTGTTCAATATCAATCTTTCTTAGCCCCACAAACTTATGGTCTTGTATTACAATGGTTCGTTTCATTTTATCTTGATAGTGTAGTTATTATATACTGATGTGAAACTATATTTAATTAAGATAAAATAACACACACACAAACATGAAATATTTTATAATGTATAGTGAATACAAAACTGACGCATCAGGAGTTAATTGCCAGTCGTGTTTGTCCTTTTGCGTAGTTTGCGGTTTACTGTAAAAGCTGCATTTCCTGTTCGACTTTTATACACATTTTTAGGTAAGGGATTTTTCAACAAAATAGAAATGCTTATAAGGTTATTAACGACGGTAATTTCGATAATTTGCAAATTGATTTGCCTGAACTTACTGGTCATCACAAACTTATTGCTAAACAAGGAGAAGCAATTGTATTAAATCAGAAAGTAGGCAGTGTTTTATAGATTTAATAACAAAGCGTTACAATAATAAGAAACATACTTAAAGCTGTCTCAAAATGTATTTACAAAACTAACAAAATTATCTGGTTTGTCAATTCGTAAAGGTTCTTCGAAGACGATGTTAGGAGGTTGCGTTGATGTTGAATATTACAACAGTCCTGATGATTTGGTAAATGATCTGGAGTAAGTATGTGGAAGTATCAAATCAGAAAATAATAGTCCACAGTTAATACATAAAGGTAATTGATGAATTATTAAAATTAGGTTAAATATCAGCCGGAGAACATGAAACATTATTTTCTAAATATTTTAATTAATCTTATTATTATTATAATGAAAGAAAGTAAAAGCAAGGAAGAATAATTGAACCGGAAAGGTAGCATGCAAATACCAAATTCAAACACAATTAGTTACTTGACTCAATGATCAGAAGTATACAGACTTAATTATAAATTATTTGGTAGGATTACAAGTGGAATAATTGGTTGTACTGCTGTATTGCCATTGGTTCCAGCAATTCCTGTTTTTATAGCTGTTGTTGGGGCAGTTCCCCCAATAATCGCAGTTTTGATGAGTAAAACCAGATAGCAAATGAAAAGGTTTTGTTGAAAACACACTATAGAAATTTTTGAACAACTTCTTTCTTATGCTCAAATAGCTGCAGGATCAGACGAGGACCTAATCACATTGGGTTTCACTTAAATACTGAAGAAAAAAACACAACGAAAATTTTACTCAACCCTTGGAGAGAGATACGTATAAAGCGGCACAATTTAAATGGATATGATATTTCTGAATAATTCCTTTTCACCTGTTTCCACATTTCATCGTACTTGTCCTTTGAATTTTTTTTTGATGGGCTTCGTTTCTCTCTGTATTTTTAGTATCTCAAACAATTTTTGAAAAATGTAATCAAATTTAATTAATCTTTTCCGGCCTTCTATTTTAGTCAAAATGTTTGCACTTTTGTAAAACAAATCTCAACGCTTTGTTTTTCCGTACGAGATAAATTACACGTTGCTAAAAGTTTTTCATGATGGTATCTTCTATGATAAACGCTCTTCTTGCGAACGCCTCCATAATCTGCAATAAGATCCTATCCGTTATGGGTTCGGCAATTAAAACAAATACGTTCCCGGCCCATCAAAAACTCCACAAGTACTATTACAATTTGCACATGCATAGGTGCACTTGTAACAAATCTTGCTTTCAGTACAAGATTCACAATGTTTCTTTTTGTTAACCTTGTAAAATATAAAACAATCAATAACAATTTTAGAAAAATCGAAAAATCGAAAACATGCAAATCTTGTTTACAATATTTGTAACTGATTATAAATTTATATATTACTGCAATTTTAAATAATGTATTAACAATAATTATCTATGTAATATTATTATGGAACATATAGAAAAATAAATCGAACACTTTAAAGAAGATTGCATGAGGCATTGGTTAATTTTTAAAAATACGAGCAGAATTAATAAAGAACTAATAGTTTTTGCAAACTTGAAATTTATAATAATTGTATCCAAGGCCCAAAAGTTAAAGCTGCCGTGGGAATTAAGAAAAAAGAATATAAAAAACTTCAGAAACTTATGCACCAGGACAATTAACTTAACAGCTAATAATCCCGTAACTGTAGATTATTTTACTTATTACTACACCATATTATTAGAAAAGGGAATTGATATAATAATTATTATTTATGCTGGTTAAAATAAAATTAATATAACCATATATTATAATGGAAAATTATGCGGAAGAGGCAAGCAAGGAATTTAGCATTTTTGAAAAAAAAAATCGTATATTGCAAATAAATGACGAATTTAGCTGCATGGAAAAGGCAAATGAGGAAATTAACAATTTCAAGAAATATTGCATGAAAAGGGCAGATGAGAAAATCATTACCGTCGAAAAACGTTTTATAGAACAAACAACTGAGGAGATTAACATTTTTAATTAAGATTGTATGAGAAAAGCAAACGAGAAAAATTATGTGAAAGAAGCTTTTAAATTAATAGGGCGTTCTGAAAATTTAATTCAGTTTTACGTGGAGTCTGTAGTTGGTGAAATTATATCTAGTATAGCTAGCAGCCTTCCAGCTGAAGAAAGTCGAGAAATGTCCGCGTCAATAAAAGAAAGCAATACAAAAAACTTCTTGATTTTGTTGTGACAATAACTTCGTCAGCAGTCTTGTAGAAAATAAAACTATTATATTTTTTATCGTTACAAATATATGACAATTATAATATACAAACACGTGACAAATTTTAACGATGCATATACAACACAATAATACATTCTTCTTTGTTTCATACATATTTAAACACACAAATACACATATTATGATAAAGAAGAAGAAGAAGGTTTTATTCATAAATCAATAGGCCATAGGCCCGTGAGATACTACAAATGCATATATACATAGAACATATGACATAGCAATAAACACATTGACAGTTATAAGTATTTACATTAACATTGTTCTGCTATAAATATATTATATTATTTGTATTCCTAATTAATAGAAATAACGGAGAATGTGATACTGTTGTGATGTTACAACGTATTGCAAACATTTCGAACAGAATTAATATAACAATCCCAAGGTGGTAGTGCCCCACAAATGCAGCAGAATTGGTTATTTGGTCTGTCCATACCTAACGCGCTCACTGCATCCGTACGGCACCGCATGGGTAATTAACGGCTGTAAATAGTATTTATGTTAGCTATAGTTGCAAACTAATGATATGATATGTCATTGACAAACGAGGATGTTATGAAATAAGGTTTAGTTTGTTAAATTGAATATGTATAGCCTTAATACAAGTGCATAGGAAATGAATTTACTGAAACAAGAAATAATAGTTTTGTTTAATGACGGCAACAATTCCACAGACATGCTTAGTCTAGTTGTGTAATATTTAGGAATGTATTACTAATGTTATATTTAGTAGCACAGATCAAAATAAAATGTACTCATCTTCAATGTCGTTAATATTACAAATTGGTCACACTCGTTCGTTTCGTTCTGTTCTCCATCTTGAGTATCTTCCTATATTCTTAAATAATGAGCGCAAAGAATACATTTATTAAAGTACATTTATACCTTCTGATACCTTTGGTTAGACTCTACAGATTAATGCAGCTTGAAAGGTATTGCAACAATTTTCTTGTTATGCGTTTCCATAGTAAACAGTGTTAAATAACAAGGTAAAGTTAGGTATCAAGATTCAATACCAAAAAAATATAGAAAATATTGGTTTAGCGGTTTTATTCCAAATGGTTTGCGAATAACCCTACAACATAAACATATGGAGTTCATGGTGAGCTTTTATTGACCGTCAGTATATATGTATGATGGAAGCTACATTTTGTTGTGGTATAGTAATCCAGTGTATAGAAATATAAACATATTATGTCTATTGTGAATTGGATATTCTAAAATACGTAGGAAGTTGCGCACGTCGCTTGACATATGTCATATTCAAACGAATTGCAATTTGTTAAATATCACATATTTACTGAGGTTACTAAAATGTTATTGCAGAACAATATTAATTGCTTCACTTGTGCTGTACAGGACATAATGATTTAAAGCTTCCCGAATGTATCATTCTAAATGGAAATAAAATATTGGTTTGCATGACGATTTCAAACATTATTAAATGAAATGGATTGTTTAATGTCTCATCAATACGTTATGGGTTGCCTAGAGCCGCATCAGCGAGAGGGGGAGAACACATACATTACGTGGTCCGAGTATTTCATGCCTCATCCAAGCCCTTCTCCAAGAAGCGAAAACGGGGTTGGCTGGGGTATGAAACAAAACCTTAATCATGTTAATGGAGGCTTAAAACGTTTGTATGTTATGGCATTTTATTCAGTAAAATAAGTTTTTAAACACGTTTTATTGTCGAAATATCCGTTTTTATATCCTGCTAATATAAGCTTTCCCATCGCCTAATAGAATTAAGGTGGGGCCTCAGTGCCGCCGGTAAGACTTGAAGCCGGTGCTAGATAATAACACAATTCAACATCTTTGTTTTTGCTGCCATAATTTTTAAGCAAGTTGCTTTTAACAATTCTAATTACTGGATAGCCATATCTTCCTTTAACACAAAGTCTCATTATAAAAATGAACGAAACCGATCTGAATGTTTCATTTACAAATAATGCAAACATAGTTATTGACAAAAGATTAATGCACCAATATTGTGACGTTATTAGATTCAACAGGTCACGTTATCTGCACTAAGGTTACAGTTAGATGTAATTTACTGAAAGTCAATATTTTTTTATTTTAAAACACCATACAACACTATAAATCGATACCCATGTGTGCGCCTAATACCGCGGTATAGACTAGTGGTAGAAGGTCCACCTCGAATGCTGGAGGTCATTGGTTTAATCCCCGGTCGGTTTATACCAAATTAGCTCCATTGTTTGAGGTTACGCATATAACGGATAGTTTCAGGGCTGATCGGCTCGGTGTCAGTATAATCTGACTTACTTGCTATGAAAGAGATTTTCATCTAGACCTTAAATATCATCTTTCGGTATCTGAATGATATACTGAATATTGTCAGCCCTCATTTTCAACTATGGCAAATGATATAAACCCATTAAACTAAATTAAAGCTTTATTTTTTATGCTGTCGCTTCTTTTCTCGATTTTCATCTCTCATTTGAAACTGTAGAAATAATAAAATGTATATCAAGAGAGATAATTTTAATTTCATATCGTTAATTATCCCTAAAAGTAGATGTAGGACAGGAAATGTAGCATTCACGGACCACAGTCAACCACAAACAAGCACAGAAACAAAAAACAATTGAAATATGAATAAAATGCAAGGCTACATAGACAGGGATGGTCCAAGAGCATCATCTTACAGGGTATATGATTCTCATCTTATTCGTTTCTCTAGAGCTTGTAGTCGAAGGGGACTTCAATACTCGGATGGCAGTAGGTTTGGTGCACCCTAGAACCTGGCTTAAACCCCAGCGGCCTTTTTTGCCACTGACCGTTCTAAGGCGGTAGCCCTATTGTTAACCCTTGCGTGTTTGTGATGTCTTATTTTGCCTTTTAATCTTTTGATCTACTCTTAAAATAATATCAAACGTGACTATGATCTACTTTTAAAATAATATCAAAGTAATTTTAGAACTCTTCCAAGACAAGGAAAAACACAAGGTTTACAAACTTCGTAAGATACTTGGTCATGCTAGCTTTATTGGAATCTTTATTAAAGTTGTTAAACATCTTATCAAACGGAGTTATGACCTTATCATTTTGCAACGCACTGCATGTTTACTGGTTTACTCATTTACATTTCACCACTTTGCTTTCCTCTTTGTGCGATCCCTCGTTTTGGTATGCCCACAGTGACCGTTACTGCTGCCAGTTTGTTAGTAGATAAAGCCTGTGAGATTTCTTTGTTTGCACTGTCCCGTTTAAATGGTATAAACCTAGGGTAAAAGTAAAGTGTGTGGCGCCCTAGAATCTTATTTAAGCCTCCAGTGGTCATCTTTGCAAATTAACAGTTCAAAACCCTGTTATGTTTGTGATAATATGTACCTTGTATTTTGATCCTTGTACATGTTGGTTGTTTCGACGTGTGTATTTGGTTTACTCTGGTCCTTGAGTACTACATTTTCTGTTCGACCTTTATATCGTTTTTTCCTTTTCTCATTTTTTTTTGAGTGTCATACTTAATATTTTCCAGCAGTTATAAATGGCACATTTACTATTAATGGTGTGTAAATTTCAAACTCGATGTATACCATTAAAGCAAACACAAACATGCATTAACATACACTACAGGAGTAATTCCACTTTAAGATGAATTCTACATTTTGATTATAAGGCTTAAGAGCTAAATTAAGACATTTTAGAGGTAAAAGTGTGAACTTTTATTTTACCATATTGACATGTGTGAAGAACGCGTAGGGATTTGCGACTGCTCGTGGCTGCTGTAAATGACATCCTGTTATTGCATAATCTAGCACACGAAGTGTGGTTTGAAAGTAAAATAAACCTCCATAATAATAATGACAAAAATGATCCTATAGAAATCACAGCACCCAAAGGCAAGGACGCCGTAGATCCGCACTTTACCACAAACAAAGAGCAAATTAACTATACGATGAAAAAGACAATACACAGCAGAAAGAGTGGTGCAGACAGGGTTACCGTTGGAACAGTCAGTGGGCAATATAAATTGACAAGACGGTGTTTAGTAGTGTTATAAAGATTGCATCTTATACTGCGTCTTGGAAACATACTTATTACAATTGGATCTGTTACTTTCCTCTCGTTTTTTGTGTTCCAGGTGTTAAAGCGCTAATTATTTTTTCCATAGGCCACAATGTGAAAATGAGAACTTCTGCTGACTTCTTGCAACTTCAAATAAAGTATGCATAATGTAGCACTGTTATTTTCATGTAGTCCTACCTCTGTCCTTTTGAAAAATCACCAGAAACCATGGGGTCACAAGACATGTAAGAGAACCCCATCATGCTGACAACCGCAAGTCAAGGTCACAGCTGTTTCTTGCAGAGCTGCTCTCAATGTTTGTATCATGTAGCCCTGCATTCGAATTCTGGAACATTTTTCAAAAATAACCCATCAGAAGTCATAAATAAGCTTCTAATATACACTTCTCAAAACTGCTAACTACACCGCTCACGTTTTGGGTTATATATATCGATGGGTTGAATATTTTTCAATAAAATAAAAAGGAAATACCAATTCAATCATTTTTACATCATTTCATTTTATTTTTTTCATGGGCAATGCTAGAACTAAACCACAATAAGCAATTACAAACGACCCATGTAAACACTAAAGTCACACTTTTCCCATATCTACATCGATATATATAACCCAAAACGTGAGCGGTGTAGTTAGCAGTTTTGAGAAGTGTATATAGCAACAAAATAGAGTAACAATTTGCCAACCTTTTTCCACATAAAGTGATTTTTCTCAACAAAAAAGGGGAACTACCTTTAGTAATAGGGACTATATTCGACTACACCTCGGAGAATTATATGTTAATTAGTGGTGGTAAACCGCCACATGCATACAGAAAATCGTACATCAGACTATCTTTTTGTTTGGGTTTACTGGTTTTGTTTGTATATTAATAAATTTCCAAGAAGCTGGAGCTGAAGTAAATAAATTCATGCGCCTAGCATTATATTATCCGATAAACGTTCGTACTGGGTTATATAACATGGAATTGTACTACATTCTATAACATATCGCTATTGGGAGTTTATTGGCAGCTGGTTATTTGTAAAGACGACATTCAGTTCGTGGGTATTAGTTTTCCATTTGGTATAAAGGCTGTCTGATAATAGTTGCATACTACAGCAGATAGATGGTTAAATAGACTTAAAGCAAAGTTTCAATAAAGGTAGGTCATTTTTGTTTTATTTATTTTTGCTTTATATATTAATTATATAAATCGCGTTGTGATATTTAAAATAAATAAAGAAGTACGTAAGCGTTAAATGTGCAGTGTGTTCGTTAGTGACGCATGCATTGTGTATGATTCCAAGTGTTTAACTTTATTGTACATAATAGTGTACATAATAGTGTATATATTATTGTATATAATATTGTACATATACATAGACGGCAGGCAACGTTTATGATTTCGATATGTTCTTAATTTTGTTTTAAAATGTAAAACTATACTATATATTAATATCTGTCTTAAATAAGCTTCTTAACTGTTAATGTTATTGAACGAGCATTTTAATTTATAAAGGTAACGCTCTTAGTTGCTGCCTTAGTAAAAGAAAAAAAAAGAAGAAATATACGTTATCCGTTCGATTGCATTTTATTTCAAAACTGTAATTAGTACTTATCATATTATTACTTGTATTTATTAGAATCTGAATAGTAAAGTTATCACATTCTCCTCGTGCAGTTAAGCTGAACGATTTAAATGCATAAGTATATGTAATCATTTGAAGTTGGACGTTTCTGACATGTCTGACATTATTGCTAATACTTATCCGAAAGTTTTTATAACGGGGAACATGTATTGTTCTAATCTGATTGTTTACGACTGCGGGGTATTATTGGAAAACACATTCTTGTCTGTGACAATACATTAATTTTCAGTCTGTAAACATATAATCGAATCGTCCTTTTGCAAAACACTTTCTCATATGACATTACATGCGCTGTTTTCCCTGAGGGGAACTAGTTTCACGCGCAGAGTGATGCGATCACATGCTTAATTGATGGATAGTTGAGTTCACTGTAAATCTTACATTAAATTGGGTGTTCAAAATATACTGCTACAAATACGTTTATCAAGTAAATAACATAAACTCATGTAAATGCCATTGAACAGATGGTAGGTTATGCAGGACATAACAATCACACTTTATTTCCTAAACACATAGCAACATGTTTTTAATTTACCTGTTTTACAGCAATTACTAGTTCTTTCTTATTTCAATGTTAAAGTTAGGTGGGGGTTAAAACGTTGGTTCGTTTTTGTTTATAATGACAAGGTAATTATCTTCTTTTTTTTGCGGATGTTAACACTTTTAAATTAACATTTATTTACATTCAACATTATTTACATTCATAACATTTATTATGCTCCCCGCATTTCCGGGAGAGAATATAGTTGTCATCATGTGCGTTTGTATGTCCCGATTTATTGTTCGCTGAACTCCGCCTACGTTTTTCATCCGATTTTAATGAAACTTCACAGAAAGTAGTTGAGAGTTCTTTTGGCGTAGTTACGGGACTTTGAAGTTTTTCGAATCTAAACGTTGTCCGCTCAACTTCGGGTACGTCAGGTATGGAACCACCGTTTATAGACAAATTGTTGGTATCCCTATGGGTACGAACTGTGCACCTCTTGTCGCAGATTTGTTCTTATTTTGCTATGAAAGGAATTTCATGTTGAGTCTTTCACCAGATACACAGGCAGATGTTATTGAAGCCTTTAATGACACCTCTCGGTATCTGGATGACATATTGAACATTGACAACCCTTTCTTTCCAACTATGGTTAATTGTATTTATCCTAAAGAACTTCAGCTTAACAAAGCTAATATATCCGATAATAACGCTTCTTTTCTTGATTTAGATCTCTCGATTGAAAATGGTAAAATAATTAGCAAAATCTATGACAAGAGAGATGATTTTAATTTTGACATTGTTAATTATCCCCACTTGGATGGGGATGTTCCCCGAGCAACTTCTTATGGGGTGTATGTGTCTCAACTTATTCGTTTTTCTAGAGCTTGTACTCGAGTTGAGGACTTTAATATTCGTAATCTTTGTATAACTAAAAAGTTACTCAATCCGGGTTACCGTTACCATAAACTTCGTAAAACCTTTGCAAAATTTTATTATCGTAACCCTGATCTTCTTTCCAAATATAAAAGTAATTTATGGACTCTTCTGCGACAAGGAGTATCACAACCTGACTTCTATGGTGATGTGATTTATAAACTTCGTAAGATTCTTGGTCATGATCACTTTCATACTATCTTTGTTAAACTTGTTAAACAGTTTATCAAAAGAGGTTATGACCCTATCATTTTGCAACGTACTGCATGCTTGGTGGTGGACCCTTCTACAGTTCGATCATGGCGGGGATTTCTTTATTTACACTGTCCTGTTTTAATGGGATGACAGTAGGGTAAGTGTGAGGTTTGGTGCACCCTAGAACCGGTTTAAACCCCCAGTGGCCTACTTTGCCACTGACCGTTCCAAGGCGGTATCCCTATTGTCAACCCTTTTGTGTTTGTGGTGTCCTTTGTATTTATAATTGCTTTTGCCTTCTTGTTTGTCTGTTTGCGTGTTTGTTTCTGTGTTTTGTGGTTGACTGTCCTCCTTGAATGCTACTTTCCCTGTCCGATCTTTTTATATTTCTTTCTGCTACGTTTTTCATCCGAATTTCATTAGTATCAGACTGAGTATGATTTCTAGTAGCGCACGAGACTTTGAAGATTTTCGAATCTAAAGCTTGTCGTTCAACTTCTCCTACGGATTTTATTCGACTTTCATGAAACATCATAGGAACCATCAGTATAATATCTAGCAGTATATTTTGTTAGAACATTGCGGTTGAATGGCATTTGGAGGCGAGCTTTTGAAGTTATTCGAATCTAAAGCTTGTCCGTTCAACTTCTCCTACGGGTTTTATCCGACTTTCATGAAACATAATAGGAACCATCAGTATAATGTCTAGCAGTATATTTTGTTAGAACATTGTGGTTGAATGGCATTTGGAGGCGAGCTTTTGAAGTTATTCAAATCTAAAGATTTCCGCTCAACTACTCATTTGTTTTTCATCTGCTTTTCATGAAACTTCATAGGAAGTACCAGTATGATGTATAATAGCGCACATTGACATGACGTTCCGGTTTACTGATTGTTGCCGGATTTAAGGAACTTTGAATATAGTTTACAGGCTTGTTCGCTCAAATCCTACATGTTCGCCTGATTTTCATGATACTTTATAGAAAGTATCACTATGAGGTTTAGAAGCAAATAATGTCAGGACGTTCTAGATGAACGACTTTGAAGGTTTCCAATGTAAATTATTTCCACTCAACTCCAATATTTACATCTGAGTTTCATGAAACTTGATATGATATCTTGTAGCGCATATTGTCAGGAAGTTTTTGTTGAACTCATTTTGGAGGAGTAACGAGATTTAGATTTTTTTTCAAATATTAATTAAAGCTTGTTCCTACAACTCCTCCTAAAATGTCCATCCGATTGTATATCACATGCGTACCTTTATTCGGGGAACATCCACTGGTTCTACCGATTTCTTGTTTAATACAGTTTTAATATGTTGCTGATAATTGTTTTTATAGTTTTATATGAAATACGCTGTTTTAAATAAATGGAGTATAACTTTGACACTTAGCTCGGATCACACATTATAGATGAAAAATAAGAACACCCTATGGCACGCCAATGGTGTTGTTTTTTTTAAATATTTCACGCTATAAAAGTAAATTCAATTTATACAAGCTAGATGTGCATACACTTTTGCGAAAAAATGTAGATATACAAGTCGAACAGGACATGTAGCATTCAAGGACCACAGTCAAACAAAATCACGCATGAGAAACAAACAACCATAACAAGGACAAATAAACGGTAAGGTATATCGCATCTCAAACATATAAGGGTTGACAATAGGGAACCTTGGAACTGTCAGTGGTCAAAGGGCCGCTTGGGGTTAAACCAGGTTCTAGGGTGCACATCTCTTACCCTACTGTCATCCCAATAAAAAGATACAATGAAAATAAAGAACTCCTCGTCATGCTATATTATCTAACAAACTAGGGAGCATTGATAGGTAATATAAGTATAACACAGAGATGATCATGTATTTACGATGAAGGAGAATATCAATGATATAGATATCATGAATATAAAAGAGCCTAGAAAGACACATAACAAATACTCAATGAAACGTATTTAGAAAACTAAATGCAGCCCAGCGAAAACTAAATGCATGGTCATAGGAACTAATCACAAGCTCAAACATGTGGATATATTGAAATTAACTGTTGATAGTTTATGTATAGAAAATGTCGCAGTTCAAAAGGTCCTTGGAGTTTATGTTGACAGAACTTTGTCTTGGAATGTACAAATAGCCAAAATGTGTTCCAAACTCAATTCTAAAATTGCCTTATAGAAAAGTATATCTTACTATTTAACATATGATATGAAAATTATGTTTTATAATGCCTATATTATGTCTACATTTGATTATTGCTGTACTGTATGGGGTAAAAGCAAAAAATTAGAAGATAAAATACATAAAATTCAAAAAAGAGCAGCTAGAATAATATTAAACAAACCTTTTCGAACTAATTCTAAGGATATGTTCATTGAACTTCAGTGGCTTTCATTTCATTACAGATGTCATTATCATACTGGTGTGTTGATATATAAATCAATAAACAACCTAGCTCCTAATTACATATCCCAACTTTTGACATTCTCATGTAATAATAGGTATAATCTCAGATCAGCTACACGAAATAATCTTGTTACACAAAAACCGCTAACTAAATACATGACAGACACCTTTAGCGACTTTGGTCGACACGTTTGGAACAATATACCGGTCGACATACGTTCTCTTCCTACTATCCAGTCATTTAAATATAATTATAAAATGTTAATTGCAAAATGCACATTAACATGAATGATATTATGTTTTTTTTATTTTTTTATTTTTTCTTGGATATATATGTACATTATGTAAGACTTCTTAGATTTCTTCTATATTCAAATATAACTGAGTGTTTGTCGAAGATTGAATGTTTTTATTGTTAGTGTATTTTTTAAAAGCACTAAATGTTTGTTAATTCATGTACAGAAGGCCGCATTGAAAATATGATGTGTATATCTTGATAGTATGTCATAATGTGTTAACCTTCTTTAAATAAAGAATTTATTATTATTATTATTATTATTATTATTTATTGTTTTCCAGTATATATTGCTTTGATGCGTTATAGTATAGATGCCACTCCTGTTATAGGACAAAGGCTAATTGAGAGTCGTTGACGCTACCCGATACAACTTCATAGTTGTGAGCATTTGTTCAACACTCGGAGTTATAAAAATCGTTATCATATTAAGTGACTTACATATATACTGGAAACGTTAGATGATCCCTAGGAAGCAACAAACACAAACAAGACATAAAAGTTGCTGTTCATGCTGGTATTAATTCACGAATATAAATCAATTGCTGGTCATTTTTCAATGTGACAGATATCCAAACAAGTATATTTATAAACAAGGCGGCGAATATCCAAACAAGTATATTTATAAGCCATGCGGTGAATATCCAAACAAGTATATGTATAAAAGAGTATGAAAATGGACCTTTGGAATCGGCCGAACACGACACATATAAGCCATGCGGTGAATATCCAAACAAGTATATATTTAAACCAGGCGGTGAATATCCATACAAGTATATGTATATGACAGACGGTGAATATCCAAACAAGAATATGTATACGCCATGCGGTTAATATCATCAGGCGAATATCATCAGTTAGTATGTATTATTGGTAAGCTAGTTCGATGATACGCTTCCATTAACTAATAGATAGATATTTTATGATATATTGATTATCAGTTTGTATGTAGTAATGGTTACATATATTGAGGATCGGTTTGTATTATACAATGGATATATATTTTGATTAATATTTGTTTTACATCGATTGTAATGAAAGCTCTCTGAATTTATTTCAATCACTCTCGTCGTGTTCCTGGGTAGAACCACTACTAATCAAATGCATATAAAGTGTCTTGCTCATGAGCACAACACATATTGTCATGGCGGGGATCGAACCTACGACCTTTGATCCTTGTTCCAATGCTCTACCACTTGACCACAGCGCTCCGGGGATGATCTGCTTGTATTTAATCGCGTATATGCATTGTTGTCGGTTTGTATTTAGGTTAATGTTACATATATTGATGCTGAATGTGTATTTAATAATGGTTTATTAAGGCCTAGATTGGTAATACTGTTGATAACTAGTTGGTATTTACTAATGAATATATCTCTTGGTTGTCACTTTGTACGTATATATGTAAATGGTTGTGACATAGCTATGACATACTTTAATTTGTATCACGTGATCTTAACTATAACCGTAGATGGTCATGTAAATCACTCAAACCAATATATAGCAGATACACCTGGGGACAGTTCAAGAAAGTCAAATACTTAAAAAAGTAAATATAAAATTGAACAGGAAATGTAGCATTCGAGGACCAAAAACAAGTATAGCAAACAAACAACATATAAAAGGATAAATGAAAGGCAGGGTATATTACAACATAAACATAAAACGGTTGACAAAAGGGCTAGCGCCTTGGAACAATCATTTGCGCAAAAAGGTCGATTGTGGGTTTAAACCATGTTCTATGGTAGGGTGAACCAAACCGCACACTTACCCTGAAATCTAGAAACGTTTTAAATATTTACATTCACTGGATATTGCCTGTTGACCAGACTTCACTTTTTATGTCAAAACAACCTTACTTTTCAAGGAGTCGGAGCTACCGTGCACGCATCCAACATGTCTCAATAACAACTTGCTATCACACTCTCAGAGAAAATACACTGACGGTACTTGTCTCTATTGCTGATTTGTATCAGTATCATGAATTTGATTAAAACAAATGATAATAATAATAATAATAAAATCGGTTCTGGAAGAAATAAATCGATATAATTGAATTGAATTACACTGCCACTAAATCAAATTTCTTCCGATTCGACAATTTTCTGTAATTTCTCTAAAAGTATTAGACTGAATTAATCTTGCAAAACAATGAACAAATGTAATTATATGGGCATACATTCATTTGTCAAAATCATTTCACGTGAATTTTAAGTGAAATTCACTTTAATCGAGCATTCATGTCGTTTACAATTGCAATGTCAAATGAAGTATGCGTGCTCATTCATGAAACAAATAGTCAAGGCATGATACTAATATTTCGATATTAGGTGTATAAAACCGAAATGCGGTTGTCATACACTTTGTTAGCTTTTAAATGTCTCCATATGTCAAACATTTACATCAAGAATATATACAAGCATTTCATTAACACTCAAGTCGAGATAATTTACACTGGTAACAGCCCAAGTATGGTTCACATCAATAACACTGATAACTGTAGAAATCTAAACCACAAACATGCGATTAAGGAATATGAAGAATATACCGTTCGGTCTTTCTTCGCGAAAAGGAAGATACTGTTACATATTATAACAGTTATTAGGAAGGCACAAACTCGACTAACACATAAGAAAAATATTATCATTTATTAAGTTGTTTGGCAAATATTGGGCGTGGCTCCAAATGGTGGGCTTCCGGCAAAGACATACATATATCATGGCAGCACTTATAATTGTTCACAAAAGAGGACATGGGCTAAAAGTTTGATACCCTTAAAGAAGTCCCAATAGGCTTAAACAATAGTTGGCATGGCATAACAGCCTTATACCCTTAGTGAAGCCCTAAAAGGCTTAAATAAAACGTTTATTCCAAATTATAATTCTAAAGTAAAATGCTTCTTCATTTAATCACTTGAAAAATTAGACCGAACAGGAAAAGTAGCATTCAAGGACCGTCACAACAGTCAACCACAAACACTCACAGAAACAAAGAACAAATTTAAAGATGAATTAAAGGCGAAATAAGACACAAGTTATTTGTTTTCAAATGTTTAAAACAATGTGCACATCCGAACTAAGCATGATGCACCAATTATAAATCCACAAAATGCTTACTATTTCATGGTGTAATCCCGACCTAGGTAACAGTGGTCAATATTAATTTGAAATTTATTAATTATAAAATTGTTAATTGTCATTAAATTTGATTTTATTGAACTGACGGCCACACTATCCGCGTTAAAAATCAAGAAGCGTTCTATGTAGAAATCCTTCTGGAGCCGCACCGATCTTCTGGTATATCGTTCTGCTTCTGGAGCCGCACCAATCCTCTGGTATATCTTTCTGCTTCTGGAGCCGCTTTTCTGGTCTTCGGTATATTGTTCTGTACCTTGGATGTTCCAGAAATGACAACAGCAGCATATTTTCTTAGCCTAGGGTTAACAATGTTGACCTACAGCAAAAACGAAACATCAGAACTATGTTGAATAATATTTAGGTCAACTTATTTATCGATTATGACAATCGAACTGCATCACTAGGAATATATAAGGTTATTTGGGTGGGTAAAATTCAGTTTTTTTACTCAACATGAACTAAATACGAACCGAAGTATCTCTTTTTCCCCGGCAAATGATGTAAAGTGTTAAGCATGCGCAATTATACTTATATTACCAATGCAGATTTAGCTTACCGAAATCGAAGGTGCCTCCAAATAACTCTGGGTATTTACTAGTAATAGCCTGTACTGTTTGCAAATAATTTCACCGAATTGTCGATTACGTTTCTAAATTGCCATACGACCCGACTCACTCATTGTAATCGGATTTTACTCGTAAATTGTGTAGAACGATAGTGTTATACGAATACTTGCTGAAGAGAATATTACACCATTCCATATAGCTATGTTTATTTTTGTTGGTTTACGTAAACAATACAATTATTAAATTTCCAGGAGCAACTTAAATGTATTCATGATGCAAATACCAACCAATATCGTATATGATCAGATGACATTTCGAAGAAAAACAGGATAGTATACATGTGTGTTTGTTGAGAATAACTTCAGAACCGTGTTCATTTTCTCAGTCTATGAAACTTGGTACACATATCAACCTAATGATATTTTATGACGTTCGATCGTTAAAATTAGATTTTATCCATAATTCGTACGATTCCATGAAAACTGCTTTTCCAGGACCTAACTCAAATCTGAATGTACAATGAAAATAGTCAAATATATCAATATACTGCATTTTGGTGCATTTTGCAAATGTATCGAACATTTGGTAAAATCAATCTTGATATAATTATGAACGTTTCCTTCAGCTGTTACTAACGGCGGAGTATTTATTAATATGCCTTCTTGTTTAAAGTAATTTGATATCATGTGTATAAAGTACACTTACTATATACTCACGGTCAATAAAAACGCACCACAAAACAAATCCTTTTAAAAGTTAAAATTTAAAGTATTTAGGACAAACTATGATATAATCTGTATATTGTGCCGACATTTATCATGTTACGAGCATGTCTAGATTTAAGGCATTCCATATTGTTCTTATGTAATGCACATGCATTTCCAGTCTTTTTTAGATACGTCTCACAAAGAAATCGTTTCCTCAAAAAACATTCATTGCATAATACTGTCAGAAATCAAACAATAAAATGGCCAGCAAATCCAATTGGAATTTAGTCCGAGACAAATTATTACATCTGATATTTAGTGGAAAAGTTTCTTTTTATGATTATCCATAGTAAACATGGTAAACAATGTTAAATGACAAGGTAAATAACTGCGTACAAGACAAGTGAGGTATCAAGATTCACCGTAAAAATAATGGTTTCGCGGTTTTATCCCAAAAAGCTTGCGAATAATTCGACAGCATAAACATAATGTAAAATAAATTGGCAGATATACTCATCTCATCAAGATGACGTGCAGAGCTCAACACGCGAATTTGTATCAGCTAGGTCATAAAGGTCATCATAAAGAACGAACGTACTGAAAATGCCAAAACAATATCCCTCCGATTTCGTTTGAGGGTGGGGGGTGGGGGGGGGGAGGGTGGGCGGTGAGGGGGGGGGGTAATGGTGCCTTTTCATTGACCACCAGTATTAGGCCGTGAGCTAATAAGGTGAACACCGTCCCACCCATGGTGGGACTTTTGTAGACCCTATTTTTCGGAAAACCCATTATGTATGTAGTATTTTGCAAGTTGTCTGCCCCCTCGGAGGTTCGGGGTTTTATCATGTTACAGGGTGTAGAATACGCTAGTTATACCTATGTATTAATGCTTGCATAGGCACCAATTTCATGCATATAATATATATATCATATGGATGGTATCACATTTAAGCATTCAACCTCATGCAGCTATATTGAGACAGTGACAACGGAAGGTGCCGGATCTTGGGGATACTGTGAATTCAGTAAATATAATAAAGGGAGATAATTTGAACTCACTACTGCAACTTTCGAAATCTCGGATCTCGTAAGACATTCAAGTTCACAAAGCAGAATTATATATAGTGAGAAATATTTGCGAACTACCAAGGACAGACAACTACGGCAGGGCGCCTGGCTATGACGGGAGACACAGAAATCAAACGTATGCATTCACTTCCTAAAAAGGATAGCTGCAACACACGCTGATCTACTGTATCTCTACATCATATCACACTCGTCTGGAGGCACAATTATATATTATAATATTATAATATTATTTATACATTATTCGAGACTCTCCGTTGAAGAGTCATAGTCATTGTTTAATTGCTTGTTTATAATCGATCACCAGTACTATGACTAGGCGTATATTAAATGAAATACGATTTAGAGATTATGATTCCGAGGCAATTTGTTTCGATTAAATTATAAACCAACTGGCAGCTTTCTTCTTTTGTTTTTATAAATAATTAAAAATAATAAAATCTCTTTAAACCAAAGTTTCAAAATTGTACTGCGCAAAATGACAAAACATAGCGAAATTGGAAAACTACTACTTCGCTTGTGTCAAAAAAAATAAATTTTTTTTTTAAAGAAAGCAATTATCCAGGAAAACACGGTCGATACCAAATTGAATAGAAATGCATGTTTACCGTACTATTTCTCTACAATGGCGTTATTTACAAGGCACATAGCGCGACGTTTTCAAGATTAACATGAACGAACTCGACTTAGATACGGTGTGCTTTCCGCGAGTGGTTTGCATTACGTTTATGGTCTAAAGTCGGCCCAAACTCCAACACAGTTCACAATTATCATTCAGTCGTGTTTGCTGAATTTCCTGCTAATGAATACGTTGCATTTGGTTTTAATTTAAAACGTATTTAATATGTCCACCTCGCAAAAACGTAATAATACGGTTTTTAAATCCATTGCTTTATTATAAAAGAAAGAAGTTCGTCAAGTTTCAAAAGCCTGTTACTTATTTCTAAAATATCTATTTTTAATACCGGATTTTGCCTCAACTGTATCAAGCCCTTTAGGAACTACCTGGAGCCTTCACGTTCAAGTGAGTCTTTCCGGAGAAAGATCTCTCTATAGTCAGTAATTGTATATACACGAGCGTCATTGTGTTTTACTTATATTGCCTATTAATGCTGCCTTGTTGGTTAGAGAATAGTTCATATTTCGGGGATTTCTTTATTAATACTGTTCCGATTTATTGGGATGACAGTAGGGTAGTTGTGGAACACCCAGCGGCCTTGTTTTCCCACTGACCGTTCCAAAGCGGTAGCCCTATTGTGAACTCGTTTTGTGTTCGTGACGTCATATGCCTTTATTCCTTATTAACATTGTCATTCATTTTTGTCGTTTTGCGTATTTTGGCATTTCCTGTTCGACTTTTATACTTATTTTTGTGAGATATGTCACTACGGACTATATCGAGAATCATATATGAAGTGTTTCTATTATGATACTTATATCAAGAGCTGCTGGAAATGGATTTGCAAAAGGTAGTAAATTACATTTGTATTTGCCTTTGTTTTTAACAAAGATTCTGACAAATGATAAATGGCATTTATGACAAAAGATAAATGGCATTTATACTCTTTCTGTTTTAGGAGTCTCAAGTTAACTATTAACCATGGACTTGTCTTAGCTTAGTACTACCATTCTAACTTTGAGCAGAGGTCATTTTCGTAAGTGTATCATTATGTTGACACTTCTGGAAAGCACCCAAAGTACTAAATTATGTTTTCATCAATTCTAGGTAAATAACCTAGAAGTAAATATTCAAAATCCGATTAAACTGTCCTAACATCCAATATATTTCGTTAAACAAAGTTGTATATTTACTGAAAGGCAGAAAAATTAGTTCCACAACTGTAAACGAGTTTTCTTCGGTAGTAATTGAAATCACGATTGCAAATTCAACGCGCGTTTAAACGAGACATTTTCCAATTAGTCTTAAAAATAGCATCATTTTAGATTAGAAGGAAACCTGTCAATAGTTTCAGTGCCTAAGATTACCTCAATTAATATCGTCATTTTGGATAAGAATCGAAACCTGTCAATAGTTTCAGTGCCTAAGATTGGCTCAATTAAACGCTCAAATATTTCGGTTAATCTGTGTACATTGAACATGTTGAACACAAATGCCTTTTAATAGTAATATAGTGTGTACATGTACGCATGCACAGACTGGTTGTAAGGGTTTATCGAACCACGGAGTTCATTATTACTGTGATTGAATGTAAATAATGTCGTTGAATACAAATTATAATCGACTATCAGTGAAATGTTTCTAGCTAATACAGTAACAATCAACAAAATATGGTTTGATACAAATCCACGAGCATACAATAAGGTCAAACTTAAAGAAAAGCAAAACGTATCGTTTGATATTGATAAAATATCGAAATGTCCAGTCTCGGGGATGAACTAGGAATGTTTACAAATGAATAGGTTGCCCTTTTACTCTGGATTGATCATCTGTTCAGATATAATGAAAGCCTTTGTTATCAGTACACTTAATAAAAGTAGATATAAAAATAGAACAGGAAAAATAGCATTCATGGACAACAGTTACCCACAAACACACACAGAAACAAATAATAACTTTAAAGATAATTAAAAGGCAAATTAAGACATCACAAACACAAAAGGGTTGACAATAGGAGTATCTCCTTTACGCCGGAAATGTCGTTATCGTGCCTTCGCCAGATAAAACGTGTTCCCTCCGCCAGTTGTGACTTATTGTCCGAAGACACGGAAACATATCACATATGCCAGTGCGACGTTTGCTGTAGAAGTGTCTTGTGTGGGTTTACTGTCATTTAAGGTGTGTCAATGAGAGCATAATGTTCAAAATGTACCGTGTTACGAATCCGAAATGCTATAGTTTACCCGTGCTTCACAATCATCGAGCCACATATTGGTGGCTTTGCAGTATTATGCCTCTTAAGCGCTGCCATGCTGTGTGAGAGATGTTGCTTCCTACATTACCTCTTAAGAACAGAATCAATAATACTGAGTCTGTAACATTATTCTTTTGGTTGAGATTTTGGTTGAGTTTATAGTAATAAAAAATCTCCTTTTGCAATATTTATTTCCTTA
This sequence comes from Cyrtodaria siliqua, assembly GCA_037043455.1. Classification (NCBI taxonomy): domain Eukaryota; kingdom Metazoa; phylum Mollusca; class Bivalvia; order Adapedonta; family Hiatellidae; genus Cyrtodaria; species Cyrtodaria siliqua. The sequence continues at coordinate 56,405 of JAWPHD010004982.1, forward strand.
AACATGTTAAACATTGTTAAATAAACGACAGGCGAAATATAATTTCTTCTGTAATATCGTGCCAAAAATAAATAAAAGCAGTATCACTTGCTTTCTGTCATAGAAATGTTGCTTTCAGTTTTGTTTGTGTTTCTGGGAGATCCAAGAATCTGAGAGTGTGGGCTGTATTAATAAAACAGTAATGTATATGGAGCAGTTAAACCATACAGCAGAAATTGGTTTGTCATAGATGGTGTGTGTGTGTACGTGTGAGACAGTGTTTATTTACACTCGCTCGGTTTTAAGTCTCACTCAAAGGTCATGGCAGCTGTTTTTCGTATGTAGGTATACATTTCAAAGAATGTCATATACATTTCAAAGAATGTCATTTATCGGAACGTGAAGCATCAAGCCAATCTGCTAACCATTACACTTCGACGCTAGCTTAAATAATGATAGATGTGCTTTGTGTTCAATAGTTCTATTGCAGTCATGTTACGCATTAAAATAGCGTGTTTTAACGTCAACATATTCTGCTTCAATTCCATAGCATTTCATTACAATACATGTGTTCACGTGTACTGATGGATATCCTCCATTACAATACATGTGTTCACGTGTACTCATGGATATCCGCCATTACAATACATGTGTTCACGTGTACTCATGGATATCTGCCATTACAATACATGTGTTCACGTGTACTGATGGATATCCGCCATGACAATACATGTGTTCACGTGTACTGATGGATATCCGCCATTACAATACACGTGTTCACGTGTACTGATGGATATCCGCCATTACAATACATGTGTTCACGTGTACTCATGGATATCCGCCATTACAATACATGTGTTCACATGTACTCATGGATATCCACCATTACAATACATGTGTTCACGTGTACTCATGGATATCCGCCATTACAATACATGTGTTCACGTGTACTGGGCGATGGATATCCGCCATTACATATATATTCTGCTTCAATTCCATAAAATTTCATTACAATACATGTGTTTACGTGTACTGATGGATATCCGCCATTACAATACATGTGTTCACGTGTACTCATGGATATCCGCCATTACAGTACATGTGTTCACGTGTACTGATGGATATCCGCCATTACAATACATGTGTTCACGTGTACTGATGGATATCCGCCATTACAATACATGTGTTCACGTGTACTGATGGATATCCGCCATTACAATACATGTGTTCACGTGTACTGATGGATATCCGCCATTACAATACATGTGTTCACGTGTACTGATGGATATCCGCCATTACAAAACATGTGTTCACGTGTACTGATGGATATCCGCCATTACAATACATGTGTTCACGTGTACTGATGGATATCCGCCATTTTGCCATTACTGATTAATCTGTTTATTGATTAAGATAAATGGAAACAATTCAAACCAGTTTTACATTATTGAGTTTTGTTGAAAAATATTGCATTCAGGTTTTTCAGAGCATACACTGTTTTCGTTCTGTGCGGCTTTTTTTCCCTCATTTTGTGCTCCTTTCGCGTTTCAGTCGGGTATAATTTGTGGTTATCAAGTGGACTGTTACAATTTACGTTGGCCTACACTCTTGTATTTTGTTTTTGATTGTAGATATATTTTGGATATACTTTGACCATTTAAAAGGCGACACCTAAAGTTATGAAAGGCTTCAATTTCTACATCGCAATAACTCTCTGTAATACTCCATCTTATGCAAACGTTAACGGAACGATGTGACTGAGGTAAAAAAAAAAACTGCGCCTCGTTTTATGAAAAACTTACGACCATTTTGATCGTAAATCAATTTCTTAAATGCTTCATTAAAAATTCCACTTTTCAAATAAACGTGATTTCATTTTATTTTCTTATACATGTGATATTTCTGACTTGCAGACATAATTGTCTATATTGAAGGCTTTGATGAACAAAGATAACGATTTTAAAATGTAAGACTTATCGTAAGATGTTTAATAAAACAGGGCCCTGATCTTGTTATCAACACTTTTATAGGATTTTCTTGTTTTCAATTGAAAATAAATACTTTCTCGCTGATTAACTCTAGACTAATGAAACCATTATAGTAACGATAGATCACAATACTCTGACAATTCCTGTATGTTAAAGGATGACATTGCAATTCGATTATAAGTGTTGTTCATGTTGTTGTTTTAGATTGTCCTAGTAAACATTTGGTTTAACTTAAATTCGCCGAAAGTGTATATGTTTATACTATTTTAAATAACTATTTCCAGCATATTGCAATTTGTGTGGTGGGGGGCTGTGTGGGGGAGATGTATGTCGATAAATCTTTCATTCAACCTGGTATCGGATGATGAAGCCTTTCCAATAAAGCGTATGTGTATAGTAAATATATTAAAATAGGTATATGTAGGTATACAAGTCGACCAGGAAATGTAGTATTACATTACGTGGTCCTGCCTTAATTCCATTAAACGATGGGAAAGCTTCTATTACATGATTTTATAACGGATATTTCGACAATAAAACATGTAATAATGTGATAACCTGTTTAAAAGTAACTATTAAATGTTTTATTTTTACAATACGCAAACCTTTTAAGCGAAATATAAGGTTTTATTTCATACCCCAACTAACCCCGTTTTCGCTTCTTGGAGAAGGGGTTGGATGGGGTATGAAAGTTAATACTCGGACCACGTAATGACCAGAACACAGATAACCAGAAACAGGCATACAACTCAAACGACAATTACAAATAAATACCATTATGTGAACGGGAACTTTTGAAACTTTTGTTCGTTTATAGTTTGCAGTTAATACAGTATACATTGCACAAAACGAAATCAAAATACAAGTTTTGATTTTCAATACAAATAGAGTAGATGAACATTGCTTTGTTAATTATCTCAGCAATACTACACTCTTATGGTACTAACCTAGCCTGGCCCCATGCTTAGAAGTCATAATTTGATATATGCTAAGTACTGCTCTCTGCCGGTTCGACTTCTGATAACAAAACCTGGACAGTATAGTGGATAATACTTATATTTTAACAAAAGTGAGACTAATTATTAGCAGACGAGCAACTTGTCTAGTACTTAACGAACAAGAAACTTTAGTTAACTATGTAATGATCTGACATTAACGAGTACATGTAATTGTAAAATATGTTTACGTTATAAACCCTGCATGATTAGGACTTCTTTACGATTTGCTAGTGATATATGATTGGTCGTTAGTGATACATGGATACTGATTCAAATATCTCTCGTAGAAATAGAACATTGTTTATTATGCATTATCATGTATTATATCACGCGTTTAGTTCAGTAATTGAACGAGCCTGTCGAGCTTGTAAAATTATGTGTTTACAATTGGTCGTTAAATATGGATATTTCATAATAAATCATCGTTACCGATGTTCTGTTTATATTAGTATAGCCTTTAAATAAAGAGACTCGCCTTACATCATTGATCAGTGATTGCTCAACTCAGAGCAGGTTGTTTGCCAATTGAAATTGAGCTTGGGCGTTACCATTGTATCCCCAGGGAACAACGTCACAAGGGAACAACGTCTCTGTAAACAGTGTTTAATAAATGCGGTGGAGAGTGAAAAAATGTTTTTGCTACGTTGTAGCAAATGTGAAGGACATAGGCACATGCTAAACAATGAATTTGATCAATTCTTTCCTTATAGAATGTTATCTGATAACGAAAAAGTGAAACACATTTTCACAGAATATGAACTTATTAAATTTACTGGATACTTTATCCAAAATGCTTTAAGAAATAGAAATAATTCATGAGTATCAATCACATTATTTATAGTTGAAATACAAGCACTCGTACTCATAACTATATTTTACTTTTTAAATACTCCATTGTGTTTGTTTTCACAATATTTAAATATGTATCTCACGGTGTTTACATAATATTATCATGTTGGAAATTATTGTAAAAATGGTTCACACTTTTTTTTAATTAGACATAGATTATAATCACTGTTTGTGCAAGTGATTGACAGCGCGTGATACGTTGTAAACAGGTATATTATTTATTATATTTACATGTGTAAACATATATATAGTTACATACTATTTATAATCAAATGATTAATACACACGGTGCTACGGGCCTAGAGGTTATCTATGAAATCAACAAAACGTGATTATATTATCAAATGTAAATGTGTCATGGTTGTAAATTTATATGCCATGTTTGTACACTTATGTACGTATTAATGAATATGATAAAAAGCATATTGACCATTTTACTTAGACACGTTTTATGGTGAAGAATGCAAGCACATTGGTAATACGGACTGTTTTCATTTACAGGGACTGCGTGTCTTGTAGTTTGACTGTCAGTTATTAGGTTTGGCATGTGTAGTAATTCTCCAGATAAAAATAAAACAGCGTGACAGATTAAGAAAGTTGAATCGAAATTGAACTTAAAACACACATATTGAATAAAAACAACTGCTACAGTAGCGAACTGTTAAACTACTAGACAACACGACTCTATACTAAGCATTGGCCAAGCCGTATGACACCCGACTGCCGGATAAACGTGTTTGGAGACACACGTTGCATATTGTGTGGCATTAACACCTCATATATTTTATATCTTAAACGGTCATATATAAAATCAGCAGTGTTTACATTTACGGGAGTCCGTCTTATTTATAAAACAAGTGTCGTAAGAAGGACACCTCCAAAATCTATATTGATTTAACACCACGATGGTTTAAGGCAAACTGCTGTATCTTCTTCATTATTTAACACCAGGACGGTTTAAGGCAACACTGCTGTATCGTCTTCATTATTTAACACCACGATGGTTTAAGGCAACACTGCTGTATCTTCTTCATTATTTAACACCACGATGGTTTAAGGAAACACTGCTGTATCTTCTTTATTATTTCACACATCGATGGTTTAAGGCAACACTGCTGTATCTTCTTCATTATTTAACACCACGATGGTTTAAGGCAACACTGCTGTATCTTCTTCATTATTTAACACCACGATGGTTTAAGGCAACACTGCTGTATCTTCTTCATTATTAAACACCACGATGGCTTAAGGCAACACTGCTGTATCTTCTTCATTATTTAACACCACGATGGTTTAAGGCAACACTGCTGTATCTTCTTCATTATTTAACACCACGATGGTTAAAGGCAACACTGCTGTATCTTCTTCTTTATTTAACACCACGATGGTTTAAGGCAACACTGCTGTATCTTCTTCATTATTTAACACCACGATGGTTTAAGGCAACACTGCTGTATCTTCTTCATTATTTAACACCACGATGGTTAAAGGCAACACTGCTGTATCTTCTTCATTATTTAACACCACGATGGTTTAAGGCAACACTGCTGTATCTTCTTCATTATTTAACACCACGATGGTTTAAGGCAACACTGCTGTATCTCTTCATTATTTAACACCACGATGGTTTAAGGCAACACTTCTGTATCTTCTTCATTATTTAACACCACGATGGTTTAAGGCAACACTGCTGTATCTTCTTCATTATTTAACACCACGATGGTTTAAGGCAACACTGCTGTATCTCTTTATTATTTAACACCACGACGGTTTAAGGCAACACTGCTGTATCTTCTTCATTTTTTAACACCACGATGGTTTAAGGCAACACTGCTGTATCTTCTTCATTATTTAACACCACGATGGTTTAAGGCAACACTGCTGTATCCTCTTCATTATTTAACACCACGATGGTTTAAGGCAACACTGCTGTATCTCTTCATTATTTAACACCACGATGGTTTAAGGCAACACTGCTGTATCTTCTTCATTATTTAACACCACGATGGTTTAAGGCAACACTGCTGTATCTTCTTCATTATTTAACACCACGATGGTTTAAGGCAGCACTGCTGTATCTTCTTTATTATTTAACACCACGAAGGTTTAAGGCAGCACTGCTCTATATTCTTCATTATTTAACACCATGACGGTTTAAGGCAACACTGCTGTATCTTCTTCATTATATAACACCATGATGGTTTAAAGCAACACTGCTGTATCGTCTTCATTATTTAACACCATGACGGTTAAAGGCAACACTGCTGTATCTTCTTCATTATTTAACACCACGATGGTTTAAGGCAACACTGCTGTATCTTCTTCATTATTTAACACCACGATGGTTTAAGGCAACACTGCCTTATCTTCTTCATTATTTAACACCACGATGGTTTAAGGCAACACTGCTGTATCTTCTTCATTATTTAACACCACGATGGTTTAAGGCAGCACTGCTGTATCTTCTTGATTATTTAACACCACGATGGTTTAAGGCAGCACTGCTGTATCTTCTTCATTATTTAACACCACGATGGTTTAAGGCAGCACTGCTGTATCTTCTTCATTATTTAACACCACGATGGTTTAAGGCAACACTGCTGTATCGTCTTCATTATTTAACACCACGATGGTGTAAGGCAACACTGCTATATCTTCTTCATTATTTAACACCACGATGGTTTAAGGCAACACTGCTGTATCGTCTTCAATATTTAACACCACGATGTTTTAAGGCAACACTGCTGTATCTTCTTCATTATTTAACACCACGATGGTTTAAGGCAACACTGCTCTATCGTCTTTATTATTTAACACCACGACGGTTTAAGGCAACACTGCTGTATCTTCTTCATTTTTCAACACCACGATGGTTTAAGGCAGCACTGCTGTATCTTCTTCATTATTTAACACCACGACGGTTTAAGGCAACACTGCTGTATCGTCTTCATTATTTAACACCACGACGGTTTAAGGCAACACTGCTGTATCTTCTTCATTATTTAACACCACGACGGTTTAAGGCAACACTGCTGTATCGTCTTCATTATTTAACACCACGACGGTTTAAGGCAACACTGCTGTATCTTCTTCATTTTTCAACACCACGATGGTTTAAGGCAGCACTGCTGTATCTTCTTCATTATTTAACACCACGACGGTTTAAGGCAACACTGCTGTATCGTCTTCATTATTTAACACCACGATGGTTTAAGGCAACACTGCTGTATCTTCTTCATTATTTAACACCACGATGGTTTAAGGCAACACTGCTATATCTTCTTCATTATTTAACACCACGATGGTTTAAGGCAACACTGCTATATCTTCTTCATTATTTAACACCACGATGGTTTAAGGCAACACTGCTGTATCTTCTTCATTATTTAACACCACGATGGTTTAAGGCAACACTGCTGTATCTTCTTCATTATTTAACACCACGATGGTTTAAGGCAACACTGCTGTATCTTCTTCATTATTTAACACCACGACGGTTTAAGGCAACACTGCTTCATTATTTATAAGCAGTTACAACAGTGTCGCTTTGTAACATCGACCATCTTTTGAAAACGTATAAGAAGTGATAATACTTTGAATTCAATGGCATATGAATCGTGAGTCGAGAGCTATAGAGGAGAGTGATGAAGTATAGTGAATATATACATGTTGAATACTGTTTGTGTTTCTAAATTCTGACCAACTATAATAATTTTATGCTGTAGTACCAACAGTGACAGAAAGATTCGTTATACTAAGGTTTTTATTGACACCTAATAAGAACTACACGAGTGTTACGTTTACCGTTTCCATTTTTAAATGTGTCGTGTCCAGTTTTACACAAAGTTCCAATGCATTATTTGCCGCTTGAACTCTTGTTGCTACACGTCTCATGTTCGTTTTAATTTTGTACTCATATACAGATATAGTGAAAAAGTCTTGTTTTAAACACGTACAAATGACTAAGTGTATATTTAAGTTTTTTTGTGATTTTTTTCTTGTATTAACTAAGATAATGTCAGGTCAGCATTTTAGAGAAGGTGACCCAAAAATAAACTCCCTGGGTTTGCCACTGACCGTTCCAAGGCGGTACCCTTGTTGTCAACCCTTATACGTTTGGGATGTGCTTTTTTACTGAATGTGTTTGTGATGTACTTTTTGAATAAGCTTTGCGTTGTAATACTTGTTGGAGTGACTATATTATGTAAATGCTACTCTTCCTGTTGGACTTAAAACCTTTTCTTTGAGTTTAAACTTCAGTAATTTCTTTACTTTGCATAAACGATGCATACTTAATATGCGTTATATTTTAATACATTATATACATATAATGATATGCATCGATTCAGTTAGAAGGATCATGTTTCATTAGTCGCTTGACAAGGCTTGGTTTGTTGCTATCATGTTGTCATCAACGGTCAATATGTATATACCGGATCATAGTATTTGATGTGTTTGCAGCTTTACCTATAACAATCACTGGTCACAATACAAATATCCGCACAGGTCTGAATGGGTTTCAGTGTAAGTTCAAATATGCTAGGTCAATTTTCCTACTAAACAGAAAAACAAAATATAGCTGAACAATACTTTTCATTGTCCGAGTTACCCCTGCAGATGCTGTGCCTGTACAAGTTATTTGTACCTACATCATGTCAACGATACAAATCGTGAAATGCTATTCCAGAGGAAGACTTATATGCATGCCATCTTCGGGATGGTTAAACTTTTGTGCTGTTGATTTCATTAATATTGAGTTCTGCTCAACCCGGGGCTAGAGGGCGTGAGCGGTAGCTAGCATATTTCACTACCACTCATGAACAGTCTCAATCAAACCGAGACTGCAATATTTCGTATGTGTCGTGCTCGGCCGTTTCCAAAGGTCCATTATCATACTCTTTTCCCTGTTAAGCTGGAGAGGACTCACAACCCTAGTATCTCCCTTGAATTATCGTGTCCTACAGATGAAGGAGGTACATGTAGATAAAAAGAAATCAGTCCGCTTTTCCACATTTTACAAGATACATTGATTTATCTTTAGCAGGTTCTAAATCTACAGCATTTTAGGAAGAGATCACAGAAAAAATCATGTTGATATAAGATTTCTAATAACCATGTGGTTGTGTTTTGGCTAAATGTTGATAGGTTTCATGTACATATGAAATTTTAAACTGTTCAACCAGGTTAATATTTGCTGCATGTTTTTTTAAATGCAGATATTGGATCAATGACAAATTTAAGCATAAATACATGATGTAAATATTGTTGATTTCTATGCCACTAACAAAAACATTACAATGAGACCCTATGAAAAATTAATTGTTGTGTGAGACGGAAAAACATATTAAACATTTTGTTTTTACAAAAAAAGTATGAGAGTGGACCTTTGGAAACGGCCAAACACGACAAATACGAAATACTGCGTTCTCGGTTTGATTGAGACTGTTCATGAACGGTAGTGAAATATGTCTTTCCCAGTTGCACAACATTGTTAAGATAAGTTTAATAGTGGAAAGGGTGCGTTTTGTTCTTAACATTATGTACTTGTGAACAAGTGTAAGCATATATATGTACTTTTATACACTTCTGCTTAGTACAATGTTTCGGCAAACTCCAGGAAGCCGTTTAGGAGTAGTTTTCCATGAACATAGTAAAAGAACCTTGGTGGGAGACATATGTATCTGATGTTTATATCGTACATAGAAAGGCGTGTCACTTCTTTCACGGCATAAATACGAGTGTTATTTGTCATCAACATTAATTTTGTATACGCAGATAATGTAAGATTATACAATAAGTACAAATTATAGTTAATGTAGGATTACTCAATAAGTACAAACTAACGTTATTGTAGGATTACTCAATAAGTACAAACTAACGTTATTGTAGGATTACACAATAAGTACAAACTAAAGTTAATGTAGGATTACAAACTAAGTACAAACTAAAGTTAATATAGGATACCACAATAAGTACAAACTAAAGTTAATGTAGGATTACACAATAAGTACAAACTAAAGTTAACAAGATTACACAATAATTGCAAAATAAAGTTAATGTAGGATAACACAATAAGTAAATACTCTTGTTAATGTAGGATTACTCAATAAGTACAAACTAATGTTAATGTAGGATTCACAATAAGTACAAACTAATTTTAATGTTGTATTACACAATAAGTACAAACTATAGTTAATGTATGTTTACACAATAAGTACAAACTATGGTTAATGTATGATTACAAATAAGTTTTATTTGTATATCTACATATAGAGATCAGCAATACGTATGCCCTGGCGCGTCGTCCGTCTGCTCGTGTGTATGCAAGTCCGTATGTATGTTCGTCTGTCTTTACAAATGTTTGTGGCGAATACTTACCTGAAACCACTTGATGGATTTTCATGAAACTATACCGACATGTTGCTCCGGATATTTAAAGAATATAAAGTAAAAGTCAGGTTGTCACAGCTGACAAAGTATTTTTGTAAGACAATGTATCTGGTGACTTGGTCTTAAAAAACATTCATAGTATCGATTCGACACCTATACCTATACTAGAATGACTGGCATGACAGTTAGGTGGTCATTAAAACTTACTCTGATTCGACGCCAAACATGGCCACCAGGGGACATCTTTGTTTACTTTACTTTATATAGGTAAAACATAACTTACGGGAATATTTCATATGGCGCCCAGATGGTTCTATACACACTTCACGTAATTCCATAATGAAAAATGACCGCCACGTCTAATACTATATTGCCAAAAGACACGGTTATGCCGACTTCTTCTCAAAACTATAGGTGGTATTGATTGGGAACCCTTGTCAAAATGACTGGCATAACATGTCGTTAGACTTGAACACAATTCAGTTTGATTCTACGTCAAACATGGTCGTCCATTTTATTTTGCTTAGATGTTTATAGAGAACAAATGTGATAGTCACTCGTCTGAAACTACTTGATTTCAAAACCATTGCCACATGTTGCCCTGTTTGTCCTAAACCAAATTCAGATTAGTTCAAAATCCAAAATTCTAATCAAGTAGTACATCTCACTACGTTGGTCGATATTATTTCTCTGTGTTTTAAATGGCGATATCAAAGACAACACTAGCCTAGTTATATGGGTACTTGACTAATGTTTGCATTAGTTTGGCATGTACGTTAGTTTCGTACTAAGTGTATGGTTTATGCATGGTCACCGCTTAGGATTTCATCAATTTCTCGTAAATTGTGTTGATTTACCTCAGTGCAGAACATTTACATTGACAACCTCAAACCTCATTATATTTAGACATGGATGCCTATATTACTGAAGACAAGTGTCAGGTGTTTTTAATTTTAATGGTAAATAGGTGTTTTCCTTTGACAAAGCAAATGTTTGAGTATCGCTGTTCTTTTAAATCGTTTACAACAATTACCTTCATGACCAATTTGTAATGTCCGAATTGACATTAACATCATGTTGAAACTATTTACAGGTGTATATGGAACGTTGTTCATAGACAGTAAATTACGTGTTTCCACAATGAACGATAGCCAGCCTCTGGGGAAGTTTGCGGTATACAGCAGTACTATGGGTTCTATAAGTGGCATCTATGTTGATGCCTAGACAACACAATATTACACAGCCTTTGGAGAAGTTTGCGATATACGACTGTACTATGGGTGCTATAAGTGGCATCTATGTCGATGAAATTTAACACAGATTGGACGGACCTCTTAGTTCCATGATGGCGAATATATCTGCGTATGATCACAACAACCACTCCAACAGTTCAGGTCAGTAAACAAAATAGTTGCCAGTCCCTTCAATTTTACGTTTTAATGTATGCACCTATTATATTATAAATAATGTGCTTTGCATTTTAATTGATTAGTTAATCTAAATAACTGTTGGTAGCAGAAACGGTCATATCTTGTAAGGTTTTAAATATTGGTATGGTATTATCTTTTTCCTCGACTTTATTTCAGATGAGTATTTAAAATAAAATCGGCACAGGCTCTACATATAGCGTTGGAGTAACGCAATAGCATGTGCATTTGTAATTAGATATGTATTTACAAGGAAAATATGTAATGAACCATATGGTTTCTTGAGAACGTAAAGATTTATTAAATTACGTAAATGAAATCGGACAGAAAAATGGGTAGGTGGGTATACACATCATATATCAACTACAGTGAGTGGCTTTCTACGCGTTCTTATTTATAAACATGATATAGGTGATCGACTTTGTGTAATACGTATATTCATATATAGGTGATCGACTTTGTGTAATACGTATATTCATATATAGGTGATCGACTTTGTGTAATGCGTATATTCATATATAGGTGATCGACTTTGTGTAATACGTATATTCATATATAGGTGATCGACTTTGTGTAATACGTATATTCATATATAGGTGATCGACTTTGTGTAATGCGTATATTCATATAAAGGTGATCGACTTTGTGTAATGCGTATATGCATATATAGGTGATCGACTTTGTGTAATACGTGTATTCATATATAGGTGATCGACTCTGTGTAATACGTGTATTCATATATAGGTGATCGACTCTGTGTAATACGTGTATTCATATATAGGTGATCGACTCTGTGTAATACGTGTATTCATATATAGGTGATCGACTCTGTGTAATACGTATATTCATATATAGGTGATCGACTTTGTGTAATACGTATATTCATATATAGGTGATCGACTTTGTGTAATACGTATATTTATATATAGGTGATCGACTTTGTGTAATACGTATATTCATATATAGGTGATCGACTTTGTGTAATACGTATATTCATATATAGGTGATCGACTTTGTGTAATACGTATATTCATATATAGGTGATCGACTTTGTGTAATACGTATATTCATATATAGGTGATCGACTTCGTGTAATACGTATATTCATATATAGGTGATCGACTTTGTGTAATACGTATATTCATATATAGGTGATCGACTCTGTGTAATACGTATATTCATATATAGGTGATCGACTTTGTGTAATACGTATATTCATATATAGGTGATCGACTTTGTGTAATACGTATATTCATATATAGGTGATCGACTTTGTGTAATACGTATATTCATATATAGGTGATCGACTTTGTGTAATACGTATATTCACATAAAGGTGATCGACTCTGTGTAATACGTATATTCACATATAGGTGATCGACTCTGTGCAATACGTATATTCATATATAGGTGATCGACTTTGTGTAATACGTATATTCATATATAGGGGATCGACTCTGTGTAATACGTATATGCATATATAGGTGATCGACTCTGTGTAATACGTATATTCATATATAGGTAATCGACTCTGTGTAATACGTATATTCATATATAGGTGATCGACTTTGTGTAATACGTATATTCATATTTTGACTTTGTGTAATACGTATATTCATATATAGGTGATCGACTTTGTGTAATACGTATATTCACATATAGGTGATCGACTTTGTGTAATACGTATATTCACATATAGGTGATCGACTTTGTGTAATACGTATATTCACATATAGGATACGTATATTCACATATAGGTGATCGACTCTGTGTAATACGTATATTCACATATAGGTGATCGACTCTGTGTAATACGTATATTCACATATAGGTGATCGACTTTGTGTAATACGTATATTCATATATAGGTGATCGACTCTGTGTAATACGTATATGCATATATAGGTGATCGACTCTGTGTAATACGTATATTCATATATAGGTGATCGACTCTGTGTAATACGTATATTCATATATAGGTGATCGACTCTGTGTAATACGTATATTCATATATAGGTGATCGACTCTGTGTAATACGTATATTCACATATAGATGATCGACTCTGTGTAATACGTATATTCATATATATATGTATATGCATATATAGGTGATCGACTCTGTGTAATACGTATATTCATATATAGGTGATCGACTCTGTGTAATACGTATATTCATATATAGGTGCTCGACTTTGTGTAATACGTATATCCATATATAGGTGCTCGACTTTGTGTAATACGTATATCCATATATAGGTGATCGACTTTGTGTAATGCGTATATCCATATATAGGTGATCGACTTTGTGTAATGCGTTTATTCATATATAGGTGATCGACTTTGTGTAATGCGTATATTCATATATAGGTGAACGACTTTGTGTAATGCGTATATTCATATATAGGTGATCGACTTTGTGTAATGCGTATATTCATGTATAGGTGATCGACTTTGTGTAATGCGTATATTCATATATAGGTGATCGACTTTGTGTAATACGTATATTCACATATAGGTGATCGACTTTGTGTAATACGTATATTCACATATAAGTGATCGACTCTGTGTAATACGTATATTCACATATAGGTGATCGACTCTGTGTAATACGTATATTCATATATAGGTGATCGACTCTGTGTAATACGTATATTCATATATAGGTGATCGACTCTGTGTAATACGTATATTCACATATAGGTGATCGACTCTGTGTAATACGTATATTCATATATAGGTGATCGACTTTGTGTAATGCGTATATTCATATATAGGTGACCGACTTTGTGTAATGCGTATATTCATATATAGGTGATCGACTTTGTGTAATACATATATTCACATATAGGGGATCGACTCTGTGTAATACGTATATTCACATATAGGTGATCGACTCTGTGTAATACGTATATTCACATATAGGTGATCGACTCTGTGTAATACGTATACTCATATATAGGTGATCGACTCTGTGTAATACGTAATACATATATTCATATATAGGTGATCGACTCTGTGTAATACGTATATGCATATATAGGTGATCGACTTTGTGTAGTACGTATATTCATATATAGGTGATCGACTCTGTGTAATACGTATATTCATATATAGGTGATCGACTCTGTGTAATACGTATATTCATATATAGGTGATCGACTTTGTGTAATGCGTATATTCATATATAGGTGATCGACTTTGTGTAATGCGTATATTCATATATAGGTGAACGACTTTGTTTAATGCGTATATTCATATATAAGTGATCGACTTTGTGTAATGCGTTTATTCATATATAGGTGATCGACTTTGTGTAATGCGTATATACATATATAGGTGATCGACTTTGTGTAATGCGTATATTCATATATAGGTGATCGACTTTGTGTAATGCGTATATTCATATATAGGTGATCGACTTTGTGTAATGCGTATATTCATATATAGGTGATCGACTTTGTGTAATGCGTATATTCATATATAGGTGATCGACTTTGTGTAATGCGTATATTCATATATAGGTGATCGACTTTGTGTAATGCGTATATTCATATATATTTGATCGACTTTGTGTAATGCGTATATTCATATATAGGTGATCGACTTTGTGTAATGCGTATATTCATATATAGGTGATCGACTCTGTGTAATGCGTATATTCATATATAGGTGATCGACTTTGTGTAATGCGTATATTCATATATAGGTGATCGACTTTGTGTAATGCGTATATTCATATATAGGTGATCGACTCTGTGTAATACGTATATTCATATATAAGTGATCGACTCTGTGTAATGCGTATATTCATATATAGGTGGTCGACTTTGTGTAATGCGTATATTCATATATAGGTGATCGACTTTGTGTAATACGTATATTCATATATAGGTGATCGACTTTGTGTAATACGTATATTCATATATAGGTGATCGACTCTGTGTAATACGTGTCGCAAGATGGCCCTCGTGGTTCGGACTAACTCAGAAAAGAATCAATGACGGTGAATGCATTTACATAAGTTTAATGCAACTTTTAAAATATGTTAAATATATATACAATTTTCAAGAAAAACAAGCGAATACGCAGATTAAATCTGAAAAAGACTGTTCACCTGAACGTTTTACAAGTTTATAGTATTATCACAAATACTGAATGTGTCGACTGACTATATATGACCCTAAAGTGTTGTTAAAGTTATAAAAATGTTGATGTGCACAAGAATTATGGTCTAGCGCTATGAATGTGATGCGCTAGAGCTCATGAAGATGATGATGCGCGAATCCAATGGGTGATTGTCATCAAATGCCTTCTATAAGGGTTGATGACGCGATAGATATGATAATTAACCTCCACCGAGGTTGTGAATGACTTTCCTCCAGTGAGGTCTGATAACGGGCCCACCTCGTGTCCCGGGGTTGTCGATTCTATAACCTGGCCATGTTGTCCAGGTAAGGGAAACGTCTCCATCGCTCGTTACGTTATGCGTTGATTCGATTGCGTCGAATCACCTAGAGGGCCTACACACCCTAAAGGCTTAGCTCCACTCCGGGAGTTTTAGGCACATATTGCCTGTGAATTCAAACTTCTGCTCAAACAAAGCAACTTTTAATCAATCCCGGCCATGACAGGAGAACAATGCATTTTATAACCAACGTTCCGCCTGGAGTATTATTTGATAAAGACTATGTCTTAATAAACATCACTGCGCATGCTCACGTTCAGCGATTCACTGCTTACACAGCATTTCAACTGTCCATTTTATCTACCTGTATGTAAACCAGTGCTCGTTAACATAACGCTGGCACGGCTTAACTACTCTCCCAGACCGTGATACATAAGGTTCGTCTGATTTGTGAGTTACTACATCAGGCTGACCTGGGATAGATATGGGGTTGGTCGAATTGTAGGATGGCGGTGGCTCAGTTTGGGGAGTGGAAGTTGCTGGTTGTGCTAAGATGTTGGCGTACATGGGTTCAATATCAGACGTGTTTTCTTTTGTTTTGATTAGCAGTCGCCAATGGCGCCATTTCTAATTTGAACTGAGTATGACCTAGGATCATGTTTCTTAATGACCTTCGCAGGTTTCCATATCTTGCCAAATTGAATTCTCACAGAATCATCTACATTCAATGGGGTCAAGGGCTTTGCTGCCGTATCAAAATTCTTTTTCTGCAGATATTTTGATTTTGTCATTTTTACGACTGTTGATGTGTTGACAGTTTTGGGTTGCAGTAATATGCTCGTAATAAGTACGATTGACTTGGTTCTACGGCCCATGAGCAGTTGAGTGGGAGAAAATCCACACTCCAGGGGTATATTTCTGTATTCCAATAATGCAATGTAAGGGTCTATACCACTGTCATTTGCCTTCCTTAGCAATTTATTAGCAATGGATACACCTTTCTCTGCTAGCCCATTTGACATCGGATGAAAGGGTGTGGACGTTTTGTGTTCAAACCTCCATTCCTGTGCAAATTTGCTAAACTCTTAAGACGTGTATTGTGGGCCATTGTCACTAACGCAAATGTCGCATATGCCGTTACGTGACATGTGAACTTTCAACTTTTGAATAACTATTGCGGCGCGTGTATCTCAACCAGACAATTTCAAAACATCGACTATAGTAGTCAGTTGTCAGCAGATAGTTCATGCCTTCAAATTGAAAGATTTGGAGTGCGTGGTCCAGTGGTAGAGCGCCGAACTCAGAATCGAGAGGTCGTGGGTTTGATCCTCGCCGCGGCCACGTTATTTATCCTTGAGCAAGATAATTAATCTACATTTCTTAGTACTGGTTCTACCCAGGAAGCCATGGAGAGTGATTAATCTAAGTTGCAATAACTTGTTTCGCAATCGATGTAAAATAAATATGTTTAAACCTTCTTAATTATCCCCACTTGGATGGGGATGTTCCCCGAGCAACTTCTTATGGGGTGTATGTGTCTCAACTTATTCGTTTTTCAAGAGCTTGTACTCGAGTTGAGGACTATAATATTCGTAAACTTTGTATAACTAAAAAGCTACTCCATCAGGGTTACGTTACCATAAACTTCGTAAAACCTTTGCAAAGTTTTATTATCGTAACCCTGATCTTCTTTCCAAATATAAAAGTAATTTCAGGACTCTTCTGCGACAAGGAATATCACAACCTGACTTCTATGGTGATGTGATTTATAAACTTCGTAAGATTCCTGGTCATGATCACTTTCATACTATCTTTGTTAAACTGGTTAAAAAATGTATCATTTTGCAACGTACTGCATGCTTGGTGGTAGACCCTTTTACTGTTCGCCACTATGCTTTCCTCTTTAATTGTACGATGACCGGACAGGCTGTGGACCCTATGATGACGCCTACCTAAAGCTCAATGGGACGGTGGCGTTTGATGTTTGTCTATGATCTCTCTTGTCGTGCCCTTAATGGTCTATTCTCTTGTTGCTCTGGCTTCTGCCAAGTCATTGAGTACCTTCATTGTGGCTTTCTAGGCTATTGTTTTTTTGTATTATATTTACACGAGCATGTTTGTGTTTTACTTATATTGCCTATTGATGCTGCCTTGTAGGTTAGAGATTAGATCATGGCGGTGATTCCTTTATTTACACTGTCCTGTTTTAATGGGATGACAGTAGGGTAAGTGTGAGGTTTGTGTGACATTTCTTGTCCTGTCAGTATAAATGATGTTGCTGCACTATTCAGACCCAATGTAATTATATATGAAAGAGCACAAACATGTACTTATGTATTTGCTCATTTTTTCCCCAAATGTTAAGATAAGAAATCACATTTATCTGTACTATGGCGATAAATATAGTTGTAGCATGGTCACAGACAATTCTCTTTGTTCAGACACAGGTGTAAATCGTTTAATTGAAAATAAGACCTGTCAGAATAACTGTGAGAATAACAGTGAGAATAACAGTTAGAATAACTGAAATAGAGCTGAAATGGACATGCTACAAAACAAATAGAGTATGGTTTCATCTCGTTGGTTAATTTAAACACCTCGATGGGCGTGTGTATAAGCGTTTATTTATTCTCGCTGTATTGCACTAAGCATTTTAGCGAGCAGACCTCGGTTTAAAGTCTCATCCGAAGGACTGGTAAGGTAGGAAATACTTTTGAAATATTTCGATAATTAACCCAAATTCGGTCCGGGCTGGGATTGAACGCGCGATCCCTGGGTTATTAAGCCGCAATGCTAACCATTACACTACGGCGCTACCTTACCTCGATGGGCTACGCCCATCTCGATGTTTAAATGAACCAACTCAATGAAACCATACTCTATCTATTACATATCAGCATTACTAAACTGTGACATATACTAGACTATTGTAGCGTAGTGGTGTCTCTAATTATTACTTCGCGTTGTGTACTTTAAGGAATAACGTTTGTTCCATTGTTAATAACAGTTAATAAGCGTATTTAAAACATGGCTTAAAACAGTCTGACACACTCAAAGCCCCTGTTCCTGACTGATCTGCTCTCTGATTCACTCTTGTCTCTGTTACCTTAATATATATACAAAATCCGTGACATTTCTGAATTC
The DNA here is from genome assembly GCA_037043455.1 of Cyrtodaria siliqua. Taxonomy (NCBI): domain Eukaryota; kingdom Metazoa; phylum Mollusca; class Bivalvia; order Adapedonta; family Hiatellidae; genus Cyrtodaria; species Cyrtodaria siliqua. The sequence goes on from JAWPHD010004982.1 coordinate 75,585, forward strand.
TAACCCACGAGAACACGTGGCTGTTGCTTATACCACTTGTCATGTCATTTTACTTATTAAAGAATAGTGTTTTAATTCCCCTTTTAATAGCCAAATACACGAAATAGTATGTATATTTTATCCAAGTTATTGCAAAATATTACTTTAATTTACTAATAATCAGTGCATTGCTGATGCAAGTTTTACGTCTGCATGGAAAAACGTGCCACATCTACAATATCGAGATGTCAATATTAGTCATTGTTCGGTGCATTTAAAGAGGCACGTAAAGTTATTTATTACAGCAACTTTCAGTATATCATTCCACATTCCCAATGTAATTATTTATAACTTATTTATAATTAACCCAATATTACGCTATTGCATTAAGTGTTCCTAATAATACAACATTTTGTTTTCATTTTCAGACGTTCCTAGTGATGCTTCTGAAGACTGGGGATTCTGGGTGAAATTTATCTCGACGCCAATAATCGTCTTCTTCGGCTTGGTCGGGAACACCTTATCATTAATGGTTATGAAGACAAAAACGTTGCGGCACAAATCATATTCTCACTATCTGTGTTCTCTGGCAGTGTTTGATACCATAACCTTAATTGTCAGATTTCTACAAACGATTGATGAATATTATAGATATCATCTGAAAGTCCTTGGCATTTTCCAAGCGTTTAACGACGATGGTTGTAAAATGTATATATTCTTTGAACACGTGGCGTATCTCATGAGTTCCTGGTTGGTTGTTCTCATTGCGTTGGAGCGTTTGATTGCCGTGTGGTACCCTTTCAAGAAGGTTGTGATCCGCAAGCAGTCCGGTGCCGCACGCATTATATGTTGTTTGTTTGTGGCAATTTGCATTAGTCAGTGTTTCCGAATAACTATGGTTGAGAGTATAATTCTCGATGACGAAACGGATATCCGGACATGCGCCGCAGCGAATGAGCACGTGAACATATACTCGAGTGTCCATGTATATTTCTATCAGTGGACGCTTTCGTTCGTGCTTCCTGTTGGACTGGTATGTTTGTGTAATAGTTTGGTGATGTATCAAATATTCAAAGTGCGGCGTGAAATCAAACATAACGACACGAATACCAGGTGCAACCGTGCCGTCAAGAAGAAACATCGAACCACGTGCATGCTATTAATAGTATCATTCACGTACATACTCACTCTTCTCCCGCTGTTTACATTGACTTTAATTCTAGACGTGTCTATCAAACACATGGACATGACAATTGCTCGGTCAATGTATATGCGCTTAAAACCGTTTTTAGAAATCAGTATAGCGATTTCTCTTACAAATTATGCCCTGAACTTTTTAATTTATATTTTGTCAGGAAGAAGATTTCGTATTGAGCTGAGAACAATATTTTATAAAGAAGACAGACCTAGGACGGATTTTACAGCTCGAAGTACGCGTGAGGAGTTTACTCGATTATGACGGTTGTGAATTGACTGTCGGGCTTGATTCGAGGGTGAACATCACGTGACTATGCCATTATGAATTGTACATAAACATCAGATTGGAAAATGAATGCGCTTATGACAGCTTTAGTGATGATAAGTGAGCTATTTGTTGTTTATGAAATAACTGATTTCATGTTCAATGTGGCAGTTTACACTGATATAATTAGTCATACATGCAAGCGATAGCGTGTAATACTTGTTCAAGAAAAGGCTTTGAGTAAATGCAACGCATTTATAATTATGAATGAATGGGTTATATCTCAACGTAGAAAGAAAAATAGAATAAGTTCTGGTGGTGAAAGTGGACAGAGTGTTGATATGTCTGAATACAAGTCCCCCTCCATTGATGATAAACTCTTAGTCATGTATAAAGATATGTATATCTCTCCATTGATAATAAACTCTTAGTCATGTATAAAGATATGTATATCTCTCCATTAAAGATATGTATATCTCTCCATTGATGATAAACTCTTAGTCATGTATAAAGATATGTATATCTCTCCATTAAAGATATGTATATCTCTCCATTGATAATAAACTCTTAGTCATGTATAAAGATATGTATATCTCTCCATTAAAGATATGCATATCTCTCCATTGACTCTTATTCATGTATAAAGATATGTACATCTCTCCATTGATGATAAACTCTTAGGCATGTATAAAGATATGTATATCTCTCCATTGATGATAAACTCTAAGTCATGTTTAAAGATATTTATAATTTAATTCGTAAACTCAAACAATTATAAAATATTTATATTTTAGACTATTCAACGGACTCAACTCCTCCATCATATTATGTCGATATTAATAGTATTTAATACTGAAATCCTTTTAATAAACTAAACAAGACAATATGGGTGTGATTTGCGTTTGCAGCAAGACATTTTAATCGACTCAATATAATGGCAACTCAGTAGACCCTGAACTCTACTGGTGGTGATAAGGACTGCTTCCAGTAAATTACTCCTCCTACGATGTTCCATATATTGGCACTAGTAACCATGAATCACGTCCTTCTATACCAATGTATGTGTGAACTCTTGCATAATTAGCTACCACGTGATACATATGATAAGGTGATACTTCTAACAACTTACGAATATCGTCTGCTTACAGACCGTCCTTTGAACTTAACAAATATAAATTCATGCATATCTATCTCTCCATTGATGATAAACTCTTAGTCATTTATAAAGATATTCATATATCTCCATTGATGATTAACTCTTAGTCATGTATAAAGATATGCATATATCTCCATTGATGATAGACTCTTAGTCATGCATAAAGATATGCATGAACAAAAGCGGGATGGACACAACTGAACATAACATCGATCACTGTTTAACTCTACATTTATTGTTTGTGTGTTGTTTTGTGTTAAACACAACTTTAAATTTATTGTTTTTGTTGTTGTTTTCTGTTTAACTCTATATTTATTGTTTGTGTGTTGTTTTGTGTTTAACTCTACATTTATTGTTTGTGTGTTGTTTTGTGTTTAACTCTACGTTTATTGTTTGTGTTGTTGTTTTGTGTTTAACACTACATGTATTGTTTGTGTGTTGTTTTGTGTTTAACTCTACATTTATTGTTTGTGTGTTGTTATTTAGTGTTTAACACTACATTTATTGATTGCGTGTTGTTTTGTGTTTAACACTACATTTATTGTTTGTGTGTTGTTGTTTTGTGTTTAACACTACATTTATTGCTTGTGTGTTGTTGTTTTGTGTTTAACTCCACATTTATTGTTTGCGAGTTGTTGTTTTGTGTTTAACACTACATTTATTGTTTGTGTGTTGTTGTTTTGTGTTTAACTCTACATTTATTGTTTGTGTTTTGTTGTTTTGTGTTTAACTCTACATTTATTGTTTGTGTGTTGTTGTTTTGTGTTTAACTCTACATTTATTGTTTGTGTGTTGTTATTTAGTGTTTAACACTACATTTATTGTTTGTGTGTTGTTGTTTTGTGTTTAACTCTACATTTATTGTTTGCGTGTTGTTGTTTTGTGTTTAACACTACATTTATTGTTTGTGTGTTGTTGTTTTGTGTTAAACTCTACATTTATTGTTTGTGTGTTGTTGTTTTGTGTTTAACTCTACATTTATTGTTTGTGTGTTGTTGTTTTGTGTTTAACACTACATTTATTGTTTGTGTGTTGTTGTTTTGTGTTTAACACTACATTTATTGTTTGTGTGTTGTTGTTTTGTGTTTAACTTTACATTTATTGTTTGCGTGTTGTTGTTTTGTGATTAAAACTACATTTATTGTTTGTATGTTGTTGTTTTGTGTTTAACTCTACATTTATTGTTTGTGTGTTGTTGTTTTGTGTTTAACTCTACATTTATTGTTTGCATGTTGTTGTTTTGTGTTTAACACTACATTTATTGTTTGTGTGTTGTTGTTTTGTGTTTAACTCTACATTTATTGTTTGCGTGTTGTTGTTTTGTGTTTAACACTACATTTATTGTTTGTATGTTGTTGTTTTGTGTTTAATTCTACATTTATTGTTTGCGTGTTGTTGTTTTGTGTTTAACTCTACATTTATTGTTTGTGTGTTGTTGTTTTGTGTTTAACACTACATTTATTGTTTGCGTGTTGTTGTTTTGTGTTTAACACTACATTTATTGTTTGTGTGTTGTTGTTTTGTGTTTAACTCTACATTTATTGTTTGCGTGTTGTTGTTTTGTGTTTAACACTACATTTATTGTTTGTGTGTTGTTGTTTTATGTTTAACTCTACATTTATTGTTTGTGTGTTGTTATTTAGTGTTTAACACTACATTTATTGTCTGTTGTTGTTTTGTGTTTAACTCTACATTTATTGTTTGTGTGTTGTTGTTTAGTGTTTAACACTACATTTATTGTTTGTGTGTTGTTGTGTGTTTAACTCTACATTTATTGTTTGTGTGTTGTTGTTTTGTATTTAACACTACATTTATTGTTTGTGTGTTGTTGTTTTGTGTTTAACACTACATTTATTGTTTGTGTTGTTGTTTTGTGTTTAACTCTACATTTATTGTTTGTGTTGTTGTTTTGTGTTTAACTCTACATTTATAGTTTGTGTGTTGTTGTTTTGTGTTTAACTCTACATTTATTGTTTGTGTGTTGTTGTTTTGTGTTTAACTCTACATTTATTGTTTGTGTGTTGTTGTTTTGTGTTTAACTCTACATTTATTGTTTGTGTGTTGTTGTTTTGTGTTTAACTCTACATTTATTGTTTGCGTGTTGTTGTTTTGTGTTTAACACTACATTTATTGTTTGTGTGTTGTTGTTTTGTGTTTAACTCTACATTTATTGTTTGTGTGTTGTTGTTTTGTGTTTAACTCTACATTTATTGTTTGTGTGTTGTTGTTTTGTGTTTAACTCTACATTTATTGTTTGTGTGTTGTTGTTTAGTGTTTAACTCTACATTTATTGTTTGCGTGTTGTTGTTTTGTGTTTAACTCTACATTTATTGTTTGTGTGTTGTTATTTAGTGTTTAACACAACATTTATTGTTTGTGTGTTGTTGTTTTGTGCTTTACACTACATTTATTGTTTGTGTGTTGTTGTTTTGTGTTTAACACTACATTTATTGTTTGTGTTGTTGTTTTGTGTTTAACTCTACATTTATTGTTTGTGTGTTGTTGTTTAGTGTTTAACACTACATTTATTGTTTGTGTGTAGTTGTTTTGTGTTTAACTCTACATTTATTGTTTGCGTGTTGTTGTTTTGTGTTTAACACTACATTTATTGTTTGTGTGTTGTTGTTTTGTGTTTAACACTACATTTATTGTTTGTGTGTTGTTGTTTTGTGTTTAACTCTACATTTATTGTTTGTGTGTTGTTATTTAGTGCTTAACACTACATTTATTGTTTGTGTGTTGTTGTTTTGTGTTTAACTCTACATGTATTGTTTGTGTGTTGTTTTTTAGTGTTTAACTCTACATTTATTGTTTGTGTGTTGTTGTTTAGTGTTTAACACTACATTTATTGTTTGTGTGTTGTTGTTTTGTGTTTAACTCTACATTTATTGTTTGTGTTTTGTTGTTTTGTGTTTAACTCTACATTTATTGTTTGTGTGTTGTTGTTTTGTGTTTAACACTACATCTATTGTTTGTGTGTTGTTTAGTGTTTAACTCTACATTTATTGTTTGTGTGTTGTTATTTTGTGTTTAACTCTACATTTATTGTTTGCGTGTTGTTGTTTTGTGTTTAACACTACATTTATTGTGTGTGTGTTGTTGTTTTGTGTTTAACTCTACATTTATTGTTTGTGTGTTGTTATTTAGTGTTTAACACTACATTTATTGTTTGTGTGTTGTTGTTTTGTGTTTAACTCTACATTTATTGTTTGTGTGTTGTTGTTTAGTGTTTAACACTACATTTATTGTTTGTGTGTTGTTGTTTTGTGTTTAACTCTACATTTATTGTTTGTGTGTTGTTATTTAGTGTTTAACACTAAATTTATTGTTTGTGTGTTGTTTTGTGTTTAACTCCACATTTATTGTTTGTGTGTTGTTGCTTTGTGTTTAACTCTACATTTATTGTTTGCGTGTTGTTGTTTTGTGTTTAACACTACATTTATTGTTTGTGTGTTGTTGTTTTGTGTTTAACACTACATTTATTGTTTGTGTTGTTGTTTTGTGTTTAACTCTACATTTATTGTTTGTATGTTGTTATTTAGTGTTTAACACTACATTTATTGTGTGTGTGTGTTGTTTTGTGTTTAACACTACATCTTTTGTTTGTGTGTTGTTTAGTGTTTAACTCTACATGTATTGTTTGTGTGTTGTTGTTTTGTGTTTAACTCTACATTTATTGTTTGCGTGTTGTTGTTTTGTGTTTAACACTACATTTCTTGTTTGTGTGTTGTTGTTTAGTGTTTAACACTACATTTATTGTTTGTGTGTTGTTTTGTATTTAACTCTACATTTATTGTTTGTGTGTTGTTGTTTTGTGTTTAACACTACATTTATTGTTTGTGTGTTGTTTAGTGTTTAACTCTACATTTATTGTGTGCGTGTTGTTGTTTTGTGTTTAACTCTACATTTATTGTTTGTGTGTTGTTATTTAGTGTTTAACACTAAATTTATTGTTTGTGTGTTGTTTTGTGTTTAACTCCACATTTGTTGTTTGTGTTTAACACTACATTTATTGTTTGTGTTGTTGTTTAGTGTTTAACTCTACATTTAAAGTTTGTGTGTTGTTGTTTTGTGTTTAACACTACATTTATTGTTGGTGTTGTTCTTTTGTATTTAACTCCACATTTATTTTTTGTGTTGTTGTTTTGTGTTTAACACTACATTTATTGTTTGTGTTGTTGTTTAGTGTTTAACTCTACATTTAATGTTTGTGTGTTGTTGTTTTGTGTTTAACTCTACATTTGTTATTTGTGTGTTGTTGTTTTGTGTTTAACACTACATTTATTGTTGGTGTTGTTCTTTTGTATTTAACTCCACATTTATTGTTTGTGTTGTTGTTTTGTGTTTAACACTACATTTATTGTTTGTGTGTTGTTGTTTTGTGTTTAACACTACATGTATTGTTTGTGTTGTTGTTTTGTGTTTAACTCTACGTTTATTGTTTGTGTGTTGTTGTTTTGTGTTTAACTCTACATTTATTCTTTGCGTGTTGTTGTTTTGTGTTTAACACTACATTTATTGTTTGTGTGTTGTTGTTTTGTGTTTAACTCTACATATATTGTTTGCGTGTTGTTGTTTTGTGTTTAACTCTAGATTTATTGTTTGTGTGTTGTTATTTAGTGTTTAACACTAAATTTATTGTTTGTGTGTTGTTTTGTGTTTAACTCCACATTTATTGTTTGTGTGTTGTTGTTTTGTGTTTAACTCTACATTTATTGTTTGCGTGTTGTTGTTTTGTGTTTAACACTACATTTATTGTTTGTGTGTTGTTGTTTTGTGTTTAACTCTACATTTATTGTTTGTGTGTTGTTATTTAGTGTTTAACACTAAATTTATTGTTTGTGTGTTGTTTTGTGTTATACTCCACATTTATTGTTTGAGTGTTGTTGTTTTGTGTTTAACACTACATTTATTGTTTGTGTGTTGTTATTTAGTGTTTAACACTACATTTATTGTGTGTGTGTTGTTGTTTTGTGTTTAAAACTACATTTATTGTTTGCGTGTTGTTGTTTTGTGTTTAACACTACATTTATTGTTTGTGTGTTGTTGTTTTGTGTTTAACTCTACATTTATTGTTTGTGTGTTGTTATTTAGTGTTTAACACTAAATTTATTGTTTGTGTGTTGTTTTGTGTTTAACTCCACATTTATTGTTTGTGTTGTTGTTTTGTGTTTAACACTACATTTATTGTTTGTGTTGTTGTTTAGTGTTTAACTCTACATTTAATGTTTGTGTGTTGTTGTTTTGTATTTAACTATACATTTGTTGTTTGTGTGTTGTTGTTTTGTGTTTAACACTACATTTATTGTTTGTGTTGTTGTTTTGTGTTTAACACAACAGTTATTGTTTGTGTGTTGTTTTGTGTTTAACACTACATTCATTGTTAGTGTGTTGTTTGGTGTTTAACACTACATTTATTGTTTGTGTGTTGCTGTTTTGTGTTTAACTCTACATTTATTGTTTGCGTGTTGTTGTTTTGTGTTTAACACTACATTTATTGTTTGCGTGTTGTTGTTTTGTGTTTTAACTTTACATTTATTGTTTGTGTTGTTGTTTTGTGTTTAACACTACATTTATTGTTTGCGTGTTGTTGTTAGTGTTTAACTCTACATTTATTGTTTGTGTGTTGTTTTGTGTTAAACACTATATTTATTGTTTGTGTGTTGTTGTTTAGTGTTTAACACTACATTTATTGTTTGTGTGTTGTTTTGTGTTTAACTCTACATTTATTTTTTGTGTTGTTGTTTTGTTTTTAACACTACATTTATTGTTTGTGTTGTTGTTTTGTGTTTAACACAACATTTATTGTTTGTGTTGTTGTTTTGTGTTTAACACAACATTTATTGTCTGTGTTGTTGTTTTGTGTTTAACACTACATTTATTGTTTGTGTGTTGTTGTTTTGTGTTTAACACTACATTTATTGTTTGTGTATTGTTTTGTGTTTAACACTACATTTATTGTTTGTGTATTGTTTTGTGTTTAACACTGTTAACTCTACATTTATTGTTTGTTTGTTGTTTTGTGTTTAACCTACATTTATTGTTTGTGTGTTGTTGTTTTTATCTCTACTCTTATTGTTTGTGTGCTGTTGTTTTGTGTTTAACACTACATTTTTTGTTTGTGTGTTGTTTTGTGTTTAACCTACATTTATTGTTTGTGTTGTTGTTTAGTGTTTAACTCTACATTTAATGTTTGTTTGTGTGTTGTTTAGTGTTTAACTCTACATTTATTGTTTGTGTGTTGTTGTTTTGTGTTTAACACTACATTTATTGTTTGCGTGTTGTTGTTTTGTGTTTAACTCTACATGTATTGTTTGTGTGTTGTTGTTTAGTGTTTAACACTACATTTATTGTTTGCGTATTGTTGTTTTGTGTTTAACACTATATTTATTGTTTGTGTTGTTGTTTTGTGTTTAACACTACATTTATTGTTTGTCTGTTGTTGTTTTGTGTTTAACACTACATTTATTGTTTGCGTGGTGTTGTTTTGTGCTTAATTCTACATGTATTGTTTGTGTGTTGTTATTTAGTGTTTAACACTACATTTATTGTTTGTGTGTTGTTTTGTGTTTAACTCTACATTTATTGTTTGTGTTGTTGTTTTGTGTTTAACATTACATTTATTGTTTGTGTTGTTGTTTTGTGTTTAACTCTACATTTATTGTTTGTGTGTGTTGTTTTGTGTTTAACACTACATTTATTGTTTGTGTGTTGCTGTTTTGTGTTTAACTCTACATTTATTGTTTGCGTGTTGTTGTTTTGTGTTTAACACTACATTTATTGTTTGCGTGTTGTTGTTTTGTGTTTTAACTTTACATTTATTGTTTGTGTTGTTGTTTTGTGTTTAACACTACATTTATTGTTTGCGTGTTGTTGTTAGTGTTTAACTCTACATTTATTGTTTGTGTGTTGTTTTGTGTTTAACACTATATTTATTGTTTGTGTGTTGTTGTTTAGTGTTTAACACTACATTTATTGTTTGTGTGTTGTTTTGTGTTTAACTCTACATTTATTTTTTGTGTTGTTGTTTTGTTTTTAACACTACATTTATTGTTTGTGTTGTTGTTTTGTGTTTAACACAACATTTATTGTTTGTGTTGTTGTTTTGTGTTTAACACAACATTTATTATTTGTGTTGTTGTTTTGTGTTTAACACAACATTTATTGTTTGTGTTGTTGTTTTGTGTTTAACACTACAATTATTGTTTTTGTGTTGCTGTTTTGTGTTTAACACTACATTTATTGTTTGTGTTGTTGTTTTGTGTTTTACTCTACATTTATTGTTTGTCTGTTGTTTTGTGTTTAACTCTACATTTATTGTTTGTGTGTTGTTTTGTGTTTAACTCTACATTTATTGTTTGTCTGTTGTTTTGTGTTTAACTCTACATTTATTGTTTGTGTGTTGTTGTTTTGTGTTTAACTCTACATTTATTGTTTGTGTATTGTTTTGTGTTTAACACTACATTTATTGTTTGTGTATTGTTTTGTGTTTAACACTGTTATCTCTACATTTATTGTTTGTGTGTTGTTTTGTGTTTAACCTACATTTATTGTTTGTGTGTTGTTGTTTTTATCTCTACATTTATTGTTTGTGTGCTGTTGTTTTGTGTTTAACACTACATTTATTGTTTGTGTGTTGTTTTGTGTTTAACACTACATTTATTGTTTGTGTGTTGTTTTGTGTTTATCTCTGCATTTATTATGTGTGTGTTGTTTTTTGTTGTTGTTGTTTTTTATTTATTTTAAGACATTTGGAAATACCCTATGCATCTGCAATTTTAGTGAGCTGAGTCTACGGTTGGAAAAGTTGTATTTGTTTATCTCTGTCATGTGAGCTTTCTCATTAAACTTCTTTCATACTATCTTTGTTAAACTTGTTCAAAGGTTTATCAAAAAAGGTTATGACCCTATTATTTTGCAACGCACTGCATGCTTGGTGGTGGATCCATTTACAGTTCGCCACGATACTTTCCTCTTTGATTGTGCGATGACAGGACAGGCTGTGGACCCTATGATGACGTCTACCTAAAACCCAAAAGGTTGGTGACGTTTGATGTTTGTCTGCAGCCTTGTCTTGTCGTGCCCTCAATAGTGTATTCTCTTGTTGCCCTGGCTTCTGCCAAGTCATTGAATACCTTCTTTGTGGCTTTCTAGGCTATTGTTTTTGTTTTTATTTATATATACACCAGCATCTTTGTGTTTTACTTATATTTCGTATTAATGCTGCCTTGTTGGTTAGAGAATAGTTCATGGCGGGGATTTCTTTATTTACACTGTTCCGTTTTATTGGGTTGACATAAGGGTAAGTGTGAGGTTTGGTGCACCCTAGAACCTGGTTTAAACCACCGGTGGCCTTTTTTGCCTCTGACCGTTCCAAGGTGGTAGCCCTATTGTCAACTATTTTGTGTTTGTGATGCCTTATTTGGCATTTTATTCATCTTTAAATGTGTTCTTTGTTTATGTGTGTAGTTGTGGTTGACTGTCGTCCTTGAATGCTGCTTTTCCTGTTCGATTTTTATATCTATATTCGACATTTTAGTTCTGTTTAAATACACAATGTAGAACAGTGGGGATCATCGCGGAGATGATGTAACCAATGTTTCACAGTTTTATGAATATGTTTGTATAGAGTATCATGCCATGATATTTAAATACGAGCGTAATCCGGTTTTGTGAATACACGCATCTCTTCTATTGCCGCCGTTTCTGAAATAACTACGCAATTTACACGTAGAACTGTCCATGACGAAGAATGTGCCCAGCACTTAAAGACTTAAACATGATACGCACTGTAAATGAACATACTTTCTATGTACAGCTAGCATTACAAAAAGCGAAATGTTTAATGTTGACATAGCTCCCAATGCTTGGATTTCCATAGATACTGAAACAGAATGTGTTATCTGTATGCAAATGAAATAGGTTAGAAAACTGAAAAAGCGTTTTCATAACATATTTTTTGCCCTTTAGGGAAAAAAAATGAAACCATTTAGATGATTACCGGGGATGTTTACGACACGCTCGTTTGATAATTAACGACATTCCTGAAATATCTGCTTTGTAGTGCTTTCTGTTGGAAAGTTCTACATAAACATTCTACATTAAACTGTTATAATCTAGTGATATTATTGACTTTCTTGTGGATCTCATATTCCACAATAATACATGCATTCTGTATACAGTATTGTGTATGGTTGACGCTTTATACTTTATATGAATAATCACGCCATCTGTGTTGATGAATAATCACGGTATCTGTGTTGACACCTTACACTTTACATGAATAATCACGGCATCTGTGTAGACACCTTACACTTTACATAAATAATCAGGGTATCTGTGTCGACACCTTACACTTTACATGAATAATCACGGCATCTGTGTCGACAACTTACACTTTACAAGTAGTATATATACTGGGTGTACCAGGCCAGTTTTCCCTCGCGGGGAACGAGAAAAACTAATGAAATATGCCAGTGGGGACTCAGGTGTAACTCTCATTCACATCAAGATCTAAATGTAAGTCACGCCTAAATCAACACCAACATATTTCAACAGATTTCTCAAGCATCCCGCTCAGGGAAACTCGCCTGATACCCCCAGTATTTATACTACTAATCAATCCGCTTGCCATTTTAATAACATAACATTTGCAACTCGTTAAGCAAAGTCAGATGGAACCGGGAAGTAGTCTTCATCATCGCTCTGCATATCATTTTTTACCATGGAGTATTTTATTTTCCTACACTTTGCTATTTTGTATTTTAGTTCAAGATATTATTTAATATTTTCAATATCCTTAAATGGAACCCAACTATTGAAATCCTCATTGTAACCCTTCCATTTAATCAATGCTTGTTTCTTTTTGTAATCACGTCGTATTACTTTTTCAATCCTGAATATTTCTTGCTTTGCTTTTATCATTTCTAATTCATAAAAGCTTCCGTCAATGTTTTCGTTGTTTAAATCTTTTATTTTGTATGTCACAGGATTTGTGTTTTGAATTTCATCAACAATAAATATTTCTTCAGTCCAATTTGGGGTATAACCTTTCTCAAACGTTCTTTTATATTTGCTGATTCTAACATTATCCCCTATTTTAAACTTTGGCTTAATTTGATTACTTCTCATTTTTCCATACAAGTTAAAATATACCGTTCCTTTATTTTTCTCATCACTAGCCTCAATCGGCGTCATTTTAATACTCCGATGTTTTATATTATTATACTTATCAACCATTTCTTGTAACACGTCTAAATATGTGTTTCTTATATGCATCTAATTTTTTATTACTTTTGCCTTTTCGTTTGTCTGTTTGCGTGTTTGTTTTTGTGTTTTGTGGTTGACTGTCGTCCTTGAATGCTGCTTTCCCTGTCCGATATTTTCATCCTTCTTTGTATTGTTTGCTGTGAAATTTTTCCACATCATCTCTTTTAATGATCTGTTAAATCGTTCAATTACTACAGCTTTTAAGAAATTAAAAGTGTGATACATTTTGATATTATTATCATCAAGAAATTGCTTAAACGCCTTGTTGTAAAATTCCACACCTTGATCAACCCACAACAATTTACACTGTCTTCCTGTACTGATTATCTGTTTGAACGCTTTGGTAATTTCTAAACCAGTTTTTTTTTGGAACGGGTGTAACCCAAGCAAATTTACTAAATAAGTCAATAACAGTAAGCAAGTATTTAGTACCTTTATTATACTTTGAAAACGATTGCATGTCAACCAAGTCAGCAGACCATATTTTATCAATTTCATTAACAATCACACGGCGTTGAGTGAACTTTCTTCGTATAGGTTTATGAAGTTCATCTGCTAGCTTGTCAGCCCATTTCAACGCCTTTTTTCGTTTTTTGAGTTTCCAAGACCAAGTTTATATTTTGCACTAATAACTGGTTTTACTATCAAATTCTTAGCAATCTTTTCTCCAATAGTTTTAGACTTACTAGATTACAAACCAGTAAACATGTTTGTATCACACATTGATTTATTACCAGGATTTTCATCATAACAAATATCCTGATCTTTGCAAACAGCATCTTACTCATTTACCGGCTCTCCGCTATCAAGCGGATTACCCGGACCGCAATATATATAACCAGGAAGTGTTAGCCCCTTTTTGGGCAGCAAAGGGAGCAAAGCTTTATGAATATCAATATTTCCACCTTCTGTGTTTTTAACAAACTTTGTTTTAGTAATACCACAAGATGCACAAGTTGCTCTTAACATTTTTCTACCATTTTTTGCTAAAACATATTTATAACCAGCAAGTGTTAGCCCCTTTTTGGGCAGCAAAGGGAGCAAAGCTTTATGAATATCAATATTTCCACTTTCTGTGTTTTTAACAAACTTTGTTTTAGTAATACCACAAGATGCACAAGTTGCTCTTAACATTTTTCTACCATTTTTTGCTAAAACATACTTAGGATCAACATTTTCAGTAACCATTTTTTTCTTTTATACAATAACTCATATATAATATAATTAGATTAAACTTCGTTTACAAAATATGATTTTATAATATTTCCATTTTCTATTGGTTTGTAAGGTTTTAATAATTTGTAAAGAATATCGTACACACTATTTCCGTCTTGCAACTTTTTGGCAAAGTACAAACAGAAATATCCGCACAGGACACTTGTTTTATCTTGATATTGAATGGTGTTGTATTTTATATCAGGTATGTAATTTAAAACTTCTTTAGGTGGGCTCAGATCATACGGATCGAAGTTATAATTATCATAGTAACAAGTCCAGTGTGTACCAGGTCCAACATGATTATCAAGATTAATAATACCGCATTCTTGTTTATTTTGTTTTGTCGGTAATTTGTTCTTGCTAAACACTCCCCTGAATTTTTGTATTCCTAGCTGCTTAACCCATTTTATTATATCTAAGTTAGAGATAGGCTCGTTTTTGAAAATTAACTTTTTTTATGAATGGGATACTTCTCTACGGTCTAATTTGTGAGTCTACTTGCAAACCTTTTCCGCGATCAACTCTTAGTCCTTTTCCTTTTCTACTTACTTGCAAACCTTTTCCAGTTAAACCGCTAATAAAAGATCCAATCAATGGAATTCCTAATGATGCAAGCATTTCAAGAAATCCTCCATCTTGTTGTTGCTGCTTTGTCAGTTTAATAGGACAACAACCTTTAGACTTTATCATCTTGTTTCTTTGCGCAAGTGTTAATTTATTTGATCCGAGAAGTGCTTTTTTTTTTCACTAGGAATAGTTACCATCCCATTTCCAAATAGTTTGCCAATTCCAGTACTTGCTAAGCCACTTAATGCTCCTGTTGCTAGTGGTGCTAATACTTTTGGAACAAATTTAGCAACTGTTGGTAAAATTGTTTTAGTTAGCAAACCAGCTAATGCGCCTAAAAAGCCTCCATTCTTGGACTGAGATCTCATTTGCGATTTTGATATATTTATGTCTAATCCCTGCCCACCAGATTTAGCCTTGTTAATATTGTTAATCTGAGTAGCTGTAAGCAGCAAAGGAAAGTTTCCAGTTAGTTGGTTATTTTTTAGCCTGAGCGTTTATTCACTTTTGTTTTCATATGCTTTTGCCAGACTTCGTTTCTGGCCATCTGATAAATTTACTGAATAATTTACGTAAGTCATATATATTATAAGCTAGATTAAACAATAACTAGTTCATTTCCAACGGTTTCAATGGCAAATTCTTCCTTGTACAAGACTAAAGAATAAACTTTATATCTAACGGTAGGAATGTTGGTTAGTTTATATCTCAAACTTAGTTGTTTTGGATCAATACTGACTTCATTTCCCTTGTAACTCAAATCGAAATATATCATTCCGAAGAGATTTTTAAAATTACCCACATTGAGTAAAGTTCCAGTGTTTTTATCATTTTGCTTGTGAGAATAATTAATAACATCTCCGAATATTCTTACGATTTTATCATAACTATATTCTGTTTCTGGATAATAAACTTTATTTCCAACTTCCAATCTAGCTGATTGTAAATAGCAATGAGCATCAGCAGCATTGAGTTTAAACGTATCCAAAAGATGAGGATTTTGTGTTTGAGAAGAACTCTTGTCTGACCTTTGCAAATACACAAACACATGTTTGGGATTGTTAACACCAGCCGTTATTCTAAATACGGATTCAGTTAGTTGAGAACTTCCGCTTTCTTTTATCATCTCGCGGATGTTGATGTCATATAATTTGACATAACTTAAGTTAAACCATCTGGGTTAAATATCATTCTGGGTATCCACAAAACTAATTTATTAATAACTACTCGACCATCATCACCACCAGCTTTGAAAATTAGCACATTATCATCTGTTAGTTTCAAGCTGATTTGAATCTGACTAGGAGGAAGCATGTTTGTTTCCAAACCTCCAAAGAAGGAATATTTATTTAATGGGATCATATAGTCAACTTTTTGATTAGAGCATGACGAATCGCAAATCCTGAATTATAACCCGCTTGATAATTTCGAGATTCTGCCACAGCGGAGGTATCTAAATAAAATATTCATTTGTTCCGGTTGTCTTTACATAATCGTCAGAAATTTCAAGCAAGCTTTTGACATTAACAAATCTGTGAAGATTATTTCCATCGTAAACTATTTTTCCATTTTGCCTTACTTGCATTTGATTAATCAGCGAAGCCGCATTATTAATTAGAGCAATTTCATCGGCAGCTGCGAAAGCGGCTCCATCAACAAGTTTGAAAACTGATTTCAAAATATGCGTTATACCAATCAAAGTAAGAACTTCTATCATTTAGTGTAAACTGATAACCACTTTTCATTTGTCTGGTATTATTTCCTGGTTGTGCTATAGGAGTATCTAACTGAATAGGTACATGTTCATATCTAGTATTATATTTATCACTGCGGAACATCTATATATACTAGTAATTAGATTATTTTTTATTAATTAATCGATTAATTCTTGCATGAATTCCCCTTCCGGATAGTAATCTGTTAATTTTTGCATTTACATCATCTTCTTCAGTTTCAGCTTCAACTTCTTTTTTGTTATCAGCCTTTGTAAGTTCTTTTAAAATTATCTCACCTTTTGGTTTAGGTTTAATAACTGAAACTAATTTATCAGCAGCCATTTTTCCTACTTCATACCCAAGTTTTTTCGAACCACTCTCTATGATTTCAATTCAATTCAATTCTTTTTACCAGCAGTTTCTAATGCTTTCTTGCCTGCTGTTTTCACAGACACACTAAATATTTTTGATTCAACTTTTGAAAAAATGTAAAATATACCAGCTCCGGTTAATCGATCAACTGGAGTATATGTTCCCGTACTAATGTCATAAACATTTTTTAAACGTGCCATATAACTTATGTTACATTAATTCCTTCAAAACAAATCGAAATGATGTGTGGACACCATTAAGATTAATAATCTTACCAGAGAAATAGGTTATGTAAATATTAATACTGTTAATGATCGTGTTGTTTACTTCACAGAACCCGACTCCTATCGGTTCATCTTTGAAAGGATATGATCTCGTAAGATCAGCTGTGCTTATTTCATAAATGACATCCCCGTATGATCCATCAATAATAGAATTACTTATCAAATCACAGTGGATATACACTGTATCAATAGAATTTGTTATGTTTGGTGTCACAGTTCCAAATTTAGTTTCTCTAATAACTGCATCTTTGTCAAACCCGATCAAGGTGTGAAAGTTTGAGTCTCTCAAATCAAGTACGAATTTATTATGAATGGTAACGAAACATTTAAAACTTGATAAATCAAACTCAATTTTTATCGGGATGGGTGAGTCATCAGTTAAATCATTGTTTACAGTCAATGTTTCTTTTATGTAATTATCGATATCAGCATAACTGTAATTTCCATTGGTAAAAATAATACTTTTCCAATCTGTTCCATTGTGATATCTTATCACTTTGTTATTAAAATCCTCGCTAATATTATACCATGAGTAAGTCATAGAATTAATCGTATAAAGTCCAATGCCATACTGTTTGTTTTTGCCTAATATTAATGGTCTGTCAAATACAGTTGTAAAATTACTCGGTGTATTCGAGGTATTAATTATTGACACTTTTTCTGATGATAATACTATTTGTTGTTCCATATAATATAGGATGGATAAATTGTATTAATACTAATTATTCCGGTATGTAAAATAGTTTATAACTTGATTTTTCAAAATTGAAAACTTGTGTAGTGTTGCGTTTTATATCTGGTCTGAAAACAGCAAAATATGATGGTTTGATATATAATTCAAATGTTTCTTTTACTATTCGTTTGTCATTTTTTATTATCGGTCGAAGATGCTTTCCGGCATCATCAAATGATGGATACATATAAAATTGTTCTATATCTGCTCCTGTATAAGAAAAATCTATTTCAAATACATAACGGAGTTAAGAATGAGAAACTGGTCCAAAACATCATCTTTTTAATAATAGTCTTCACCTTTTGTAAGTGGATTGGGTATAAAAGTAAACGCATGAAGAAAATCTCGTGAACGCCTGGATCTTTCAAGTGATTTTTGCGTCGGATATGATACAAAGAAATTATCATTAGTAATGTCGCCATAATCTTGAATAATACTTATTCCATTTATCGTATATTCAAACAGTAGTATCCGACTTAAATAGTCTACTTTTACTTTCAACCCATCAATTATACCAATAACTGCCGGCTATCAGACTTTTGATTATGCTCTTTAAGAAAAGCGATTTCACCATCAAAAGCTTTGCTTCTTTCATCCTGAGCAGCTTTCAATTGCTTTGAAACATCATCAATAGCAGTCTCAAGATTATCAGTGTTAACCAGTTTGCTCAGTGCAGTCTCAAGTTTATCAGTGTCAACCAGTTTGCTCAGTGCAGTCTCCAGCGACTTACCGTCAACCATTTTCTTTTTGATGTCTTCAAATTCTTTGTTGATATCAGCAACGTTGGTGTTTATCTGCTCATTTAATATTTTAATTTGAGTTATTTCAGTAGTAAAAGCAGTTCTCATTTGTTTTGAAGCATCGGCAATAGCAGTTTCTAGTTCATTGTTGTCAACCATTTGTTTGTTGATTCCCTCGATCCGTGTATTAATATTTTGAACACCAATTCTTATTTGTTCACTTAATTTATTGTAGTTTTCGCTATCTTCCAATACATCTTCTTTCTTTTCTAACTCTTTCAAAGCATCACTCAAAAGTTTTATTTCATCTTTCAATCCGTATTGAATTTCAAGCATTTTCTCGCGGTTTGCTTGTAACTTTGTTTGTATCAGACTTAGTTTGACTTCAACACCTGTTGTCAATTTTTTTTCATGTCTGGAATTTTATCAATATTATAATCACGTATGATTTTTGTTATTCCTCTTTGAGCATATTGCCTTGTTATCGCATCATCTGGTTTGCCGAATTGCCTACATTGATAATTTTATTTTTATTCATGTCAAGATCACTTCTCAAAACATTTTCCTGGTTTTTACCCTTGTGAAGATAATTAACCAAATGTTTTTGTTTCACATACTCAGACAGCACAATACCAAATTTGTAATATAAACACTGCCGGTAGTAACTTCCTCACCAAGATCATTAAAAAGCCCCAATATATATAATATGATTAGATTAAATATCACCGGTGAAGTTTCTTTTGGCTAACTTTCTAGGACGATCAAGATACAGAAAGTCGTACTGCTTGTCAGTCGCTTTTCTGTACTGATCTTTGCTGACATCTTGTTCGTTTGAAAGCATACCCAGCTCAGGATTAACCGGAGTTGCAAAGAAGATGTAATGAGAGCAATTCAGTCGAATGTCTTTGGGAGTGTTGTAATAAGATTGAGATAAATAAATTACGCAACAATTTTTGTATCTTCCCTGGAGGAAACAATTAATAATATCATTTGATTGCGATCAGAAACATAATAGTCGAAAATGACTATCTTCTGAATATCTGAATCCAAATCATTCACAGGGATAACTTCATCATTTGAACATTCTAATATGTCTTCGACTGGGATTTTATTCTGTTTTGCTATCTTTTCAAGTTTTTGTGACAAAACCTGATACTTAGATAGCTCCAAGTTTTTAGCAAACAAGTAAATGTTGTCGTAGTAAACCAAAGGTTTCAGCAACATGTGAACTAATGTGTTTGTCTTGCCAGAACCTGAATTACCGCAAATTAACATTCTAAAACAACAGTCTGGCATACATTTCCATATCTGTTTAAAATTACCGTTTTCTATTTCATAACATAGTTTGGAATTTGCATTATAATAATGCTTGGATAATACTTGTCCTAACTTATTTTAATTTATCTTATTTTAATCTGACTTATATTATTACATGTCTTTGTTAAAATGGAAAGAATTAGCAGATAAAATGCGAAAAGCGAGTGAGCTTGTTAAAGAATATGAGAATAAAGTTATCCGAAAAAGACTAGAAAAAAGAGCTAGTCGTGATTTGTACACATAAGTATTTAAACCTGTAACTAGCGAAATAACAGAGCAAACAAGGCGGCTAGCTGAACATGTGATTACCCTTCCAGAAATACGTCAACAGTTGGCACTTCTTCCCGAGGCAATACGTCCACAATTACTTGCCCCGCCTGAGCGTGGAGCTATAGCACCACCGCTGCCACCACCGCCACCACCAACGCTACTACCACCACCGCCACACGTTAAAAAAACAGCTATCAAGAAAACCGTAGATCCTGAACGCCTAACGTCGGCTAGTTACCAAGAGGAAATAGAGCAGGCAATAAAGTCTGGACCAAAATTAAGAAATGCTTCAGACAGAGTGCTCAGGTCAAAAGGTGCCGAACCCGGGGCAGACATATTTGCAGAAATCAAAAAAGAACGCGCATCAACTGATCCCGAGGATGGAGAAAAAGAAAAAGAAGAAGAAAAAGAATGGGAAGAAAAACCGGTGTATGATATTGACTTGGATGCTGGTATGAATAAAAAAGTACTTGTTAAGTATAACTTGCCGATGCCAACTAAAATACCAGGTATTATGGAAGGAAAAGCTGATTATGATACACATGATGAAGAGGCTGAGATGATACGCAGGGGAATTCCTTACAAAATAAGAGGTCTAGAGACAAAAATAGACAACCTCAGCGAACAAAGACTCAAAGAGAGGCTCAAGAATGCGACAACCGATGCGACCAAACATGAAATTTCAAGATTAATAGTTAACACCAAGCTTCGTAAAAAAGAATTAGACCAACATGATGAAAAAAGAACATGATGATCTGGTTGGTGAACTGGATGCTCTGGATTTTTACATAAAGAGGTTACCTGAGCGGATTCGAGCAGCTAGTGAAACTGCACAAATGACTGGCAAAGGGATGCAAGAAAAAAGAAATTCCTACAAAGTCGACAAAGATGGCTACTACGGAGTGTTACAAATTGATTTACCTAAGCTTGTTGGTCATCATAAACGTATTGCCAAACTAGGAGAAGCAGTTGTGCTAGACCTAAAAGTAGATGATGATTTTATAGACTTGATAACAAAGCGTTACAATAATAACAAAACTTATTCAAAGCTGCTTAGAATGCCTTTAAGGAACTAACAAAATTATCTGGTTTACCAATTCACAAAGGTTCTTCAAAGTTCAAGAAGATTTTAGGAGGTTGTGTTGAATATTACAATAGTCCTGATGATTTGACGGATGATCTAGAGTAAGTTTGCGGGAGTATCGAATCAGGAAATAATAGTCCACGGCTGATAAATTAAGGTATTAGCATAATCGATGAATTACTAAAACTAGGTAAAATATCATCCAAAGAACATGAGCAACTATTTTCTAAATATCTTAATTAAATTATTGTTTAACTGTAATTATACATGAAAACCAAAGAAGAATTAATTGATCACTTGACGCGACTTGTGGCTGCATACAGGCGCAGTTATAAATTGTGCGGTATTATAAATAAATACTGATAAAGGTGATCCTTTGAGAGTAACACACACAATTAAGAGAATAAAGCAGCAGACTCGGTTTTATTGAGTCTGTTCATGAGAAGTAATGAAAGAAGCAACACTTTTCACGCCCCCTAGCACCGGCTTAAGCGGTATTCTACTTCAAAGCCACCTATATTGGGCTCGTTGGTCCCAAAGGACTAGTAAAAAATAACACTACTCATTCGTAGCACGGGGAGACCACAACATTACAAATTGTTAGTGGAATAATTGGTTGTACTGCTGTATTCACATTGGTTCCGGCAATTCCTGTTTTCGTGGCTGCAGTTGGTGCAGTTCCTCCAGTAGTTGCTGTTTTTGCAAGCAAAACAAGAATAGAAGAAAGAAAGACTTTGTTAAAAACACATCGTAGACGTTTTAAACAACTTCTATCATATGTCCAAACAACCACAAGACTAGAAAATGACGAGGAGATAATTAGAATTGTCTTTAATAAAATATTAGAAATTCAAAAGAATGATAACTTCACAGAACCTCTGGAAATGTATATGAAAAAATTTAAGTTAAATGGTCATAGCATCCAGTCGTAATTCAACTTGTTTCCATATCCTATCGTACTTTTCTCTGGTTGATTTTGTTTTGATCAGTTTTGTTTCTTTTTATATTTTTAATATTTTAAATATTTTCTGAAAAATGTATTCAAATTTGATTGATCTTTTCCGGCCTTCCCGCTTATCCAAAATCTTTACAATTTTGTAAAACAAATCTTCAAATCTTTGTCTATATTTAGAAGACAAATCAAATCAAGTATTTAACTAAATGGTACTTTCTATGGTAAATAGTTTTCTTTCGGCTGTAATTGTAACCTGCAATAAGAGTGTAGCCATTGTGAGTGCCGCAATTAAGGCAAATACGTTCGTTATCGAAAACTTCACAAGTATCATTACAATTCACACACGCGTAAGTACACTTGTAACACAGCTTGGCTCTGGTACAATGTTGTGGCGGCTTTCATGCTTTTCGGAGGCGGTTTAACCACAAAGATAAAATAACAACCAAATCTAGTTTTTACAGTTTAATCGTAATGATAATTTATTTATCATATATATCTAGAAACATGTCTAACACAACGTAATTTGATTCCTAAAAATATTGTGAATATCTTTTCATAAAGACAAATATACTTTCTAATTTACTTTACATTCAACTGGTAAATCTCAAATGATTCTATTTATAATTTAGCCCAAATCCACAGAACACATACCCAAAATATAGACTACCCAGTTTTACTGACCCAATCGTTCTCTACTGAACTGACAAAATCCAAGCTTATATAGTGCCAAAGTTCCAAATCCCGCGGCTCGCAGAATTCAGCCAAAATTCTGAGTAGTCGCAGAATACCAGAATGATGCTGGCAGAATTCGGCAGAATTCCACAGAAATCTCAATACAGTTGAATGAAAGTTATAATAATTTTACCATTTGATACAAGACAAATACTTAATACATAAATTGCCCGTGGTGAGTAGAAGAAATCAATCTCCGCAATATGATAAACCTCCGACAGAAAACCTTTCAGCCTTCTTGTTTACAATTAAACGCTCACGCCCTCCTGTGCTCACGCCCTCCTGTGACGTAGTCGATATAAAGCGCCCCCTGGCGAGTTAGTCGTGATAAATAAACATGTTTAATTTCTACATAAAACAAGGAATAATGATTAACGATGTAAACAAGATACCTCAACGAATTCCAGGTAATCCTATCGGTTAACTAAGATGTAAACATCAATGTTCAACGAGGTTTAACTGTTGACAATTCGAGATAAAGTTGAATTCTTAAATACAATGTTACGCTTAATTGTTACCCCACTCACTTATGTTTTAAATAGCTGTAAATTTGAATAATGAAGCAATTACTATGATTAACATATTAAATAGTTATATTGGACAGAACCAAGGGTTCACAATATTTACAAAGCTTCTTTTTACTAGTCATGTAAAATAGGATGCAATCTGAGCACACCTCAGGAGGATCAATAATATCTAAAACTCTTTCACAATAATTGCAATTCATTATATTATAATATAGAATTATATTTGTAAAATATAGGCTTAAAGAAATATTATCTTATGTAATTATATAAATGGAACGTATAGAAAAGAAAATCAAAAACTTTAAGGAAGATCAAAAGTAACATGCAAAAACTATTGATTTTGAAGATATGAATAAACTTGAAAAAGAGTTAATAATTTTTTCGAACTTTCAAGATTTGACAGAAAGAATCATAACAATGGTAAAACAACTAAAACTGTCATGGAAAATAAAAAAAAAAGGAGATATAAAAAAATTACGTTCTTTGTGCACGAAACAAATTTCAGAGGCAACCAGTTACCATCCAAAATTATACAAAGTTTCTTTTATTGCCCACTATGATGTTTTACTTAAGCAAGGAATTGAAATTATTATGTATGGTTGAGTAAAATAATATAATCTTTAATATATGAGTATTTACAGTTATGCAGAAGAGGAAAGAACACACTTTGAAGAGAAACAGAAGGTTTACAAACAAGTAGCTGCTTATGAGCAGGCTCTTTTAACTAAGACAAATGAACTTATCAAAGAGTTTGAGACAGTTCGCATGCAACGATTGTCAGATGATATTGCAGCTTTTAAAAAAGATTGGGCAATAAATCTGAGATTGAGTGCGATGATGCTGTAAAGCTTCTCACAGATCTAGCAGAAAAAGAAATTAAGATTTTTAATGAAACACAATTAAAAGTAATGTCTGAAAATGTTGAGATGTTCAGAGATAATCTAATCAGCAATCTAGAAAAACCTCATGTGATTAATACTGATATCGGATGTTATGAAGGTTTTGAAACCTTTGTCGAAAGTTTAAAAGAAATGATTGATGCAGAAGTTTTTAATAAAGACAAGTTTATAAACTATTGCAAATACAGGATAAAAATAAAACCACTGGCAGCTGGAGGTGATCTTGAAACTGTTGATTTTGATAGATACTGCAAATATCATGTAAAAAATATGTCAGATGATAGATAATAGAGTTCTTGAGGAAAAATGCTTTCGGAGATACTTAGATATTCTTCTGGATAATGAAATAGATGCTCTCTTGGATGAGGTTAATAACGAAGACACCAATGAACATGTTTATGAGGTTACCGATGAAGATACCGATGAGGACGCCGACGAGGACGCCGGCGAGGATATTGATGAGGATATCGATGAGGACGCCGACGAGGGCGAAAATATTAAATAAAAAAATGTTATTTAATTAATTAATTAATTAATAGGGGCTGAAAGAAATAATCTCATGTAATATTATATAATGGGTATCCGAGAAATTGAAACATCCCCAAAACAGTATAGCAAGGTTTTTAAAGTAGATATTTATGGTTGTGATGATCCGATTGTTCAACTACAAAAAGCACACTATCCTGCTGTAAAGTTTCTCAGAGCAGAACTAACAAGAACAGGTGGATTTAAATTAAGCATTGATGTAAAACTTACTTTAAAAAAAACAGTACCGTGTGATAGAGGAGGTTTTGATAGTATATACAAAACAGCTTACTTTACCTCAAAGGCTGTAATAATATTAAACAAAAATCAAATATCAGAAGCATTAGACAAAGCACAGGAAGAAATTATAAATAGAATTGGAAACTGGATTCAGTTGGGAAGTGGTTGTGTAATTGAGACACTAGACGCACACTATATAAATCGAATAAAGTATAAGCCTTAACGGGGTAGCTCTTATTAAGATTTACCAAAAGAACTTGCTAATGCTAAAAAGGGATTAATCAATATAAAAATGAAAAAGATAACGAAAGCTTCAGATGGTGCCATTTGGCTTATGAATTCCCTGCCAATAATAAACCACAAAGAATAACAAAGTACAAAAAGTATATTGGAGATCTAAATTATAAAGGAATTACATTTCCTATTACTAGCAAACAAATCCCAAAAATAGAAAAACAAAACAACATTTGTTTTAACATATTTGGGTATGAAGATAATCAAGTATACCCTTTGCACATATCAAAAAATAAAGCAGAAAAAACATGTGATATGCTTTTTATTACTGAAAAAGAAAAAAAATCATTATGTGTGGATAAAAGATTTTAACAGTTTGGTGTATAATCAAACAGCATACAAGGAAAGAAAATGGTTTTGTAAAACATGCTTGCAGTGCTTTACATTAGAAAGAGTTCTGGAAAAACATAAACCTGTTTGTCTTTCACTTAATGGTAAGCAAGCAGTACAGATGCAAAACAAAGATGAAAAAGTTAAGTTTAAAAACTACGACAGACAGCTAATGGTTCCGTTTGTTATATATGCTGATTTTGAAGCAGTAACTGAAAGTATTTCTTCAGCATCAAACAATCCTAAAAAATCACATACGGAAGTATTACAATTGAGCATACTGATTGCAGTTATGGGTATAAGGTTGTTTGTTGTTATGATGATCAATATTCAAAGCCAGTTGTAACGTATAGAGGACCAAATGCTGTTTACAAGTTTTTAGAAAAAATGATAGAAGAAGAAAAATGGTGCAAGAAAACTATGAATGCAAACTTTAAAAAATATCTAGTAATGTCACAGGAAGAAGAAGCTGGATTTCAAAAATCTAAATCATGTCATATTTGAGGTAATGGTTTTGCAACAACTCTCAAAAAAGGTGACGCGGGTTATACAGTGGCATACAAAAACTCCATCAAAAAAGTCAGGGACCATTGCAACATAACTGGGAAGTATAGGGGAAGCGCTCATGACATATGCAATATTAATTTCAGGTTGACTAGAAAAATACCTGTTGTGTTTCATAACTTGAGAGGATATGACTCTCACTTCATAATGCAGCACATCGGAAAGTTTAAACGAAACATATATGTTATACCAAATAACATGTAGAAGTACATGGCTTTTATGTTAGGACAAAGTTTGGTGTTTATTGACAGTTTTCAGTTTATGTCTCAATCATTAGAAAATTTAGTAAAAAACATCCCTTCGTTTCAATACACCTCTCAGGAATACTCTGGCGACAAGCTAGAATTAATAAAACGAAAAGGTGTTTATCCTTATGATTACCTGAGCAGTTTTGAACGCTTCGAGGATACTAAGTTACCCGGCAAAGACAGCTTTTATTCTCAATTAAATGATGAGCATATTTCAGATGCAGATTATGATCATGCTAAAACAATATGGAAAACATTTAAGATTAATAAATATGGGAGAATATCATGATCTGTATCTTAAGACTGATGTGCTGTTGCTAACAGATGTTTTTGAAAACTTTAGACAAATGTGCATTGAGTATTACAAATTAGATCCTTGTCATTACTTCAGTAGTCCTGGTTTAGCCTGGGATGCATGCCTCAAGACTGGTATCCAATTTGATTTAATAACTGATATTGATCAATATTTGTTTGTGGAAAAAGGATTAAGATGTGGCACGAGTTATATCGCAAACAGATATTCACAGGCTAACAATAAATATATGAAAATCTATGACAAGAAAAAAGAAAACAAGTACATAATATATCTTGATGCTAATAACTTGTACGGGTGGGCCATGTGTCAACCGTTACCTACTGGCAACTTCAAGTGGGTTGATAAGTTTGAAAAAGTAAAATCAAATTACATTGTTGAATGCGATATTACGTATCCTGAGAAACTGCATGACTTGCATAATGATTATCCTCTCGCCCCGGAAAGTTTAAAGATCAAAGATGAGTGGTTGTCAGACTATTGAAAAAATTTAAAACAAAAGTTTAATTTAGGACATTGTAATGTTAATAAACTTGTTACATAAAAAAAAGAAAAGTATGTCGTGCATTTTAGAAATATAGAATTGTATAAAAAGCTTGGATTGAAGGTAACAAAAATACACCGAATACTACAGTTCAACGAATCAAAGTGGTAGAAAACATACTAGACTTTAATACTGCCAAGAGAACAGCTGGTAAAAATGCTTTTGAAAAAGATTTCTTCAAACTGATGAACAACTCAGTTTTTGGTAAAACTATGGAAAATTTGCGGAAAAGGATAAAAAACTGTTTGATAATTGTGATTATGATCCGAAAAGTCAGTTTCATTTTAATGATAATAAAAAGGTTATTGGCAAGATGAAAGATGAAACGTGCGGTATGCCTATTGTTGAATTTGTTGGTTTGCAAAGTAAACTATATTCGTATGTGCTAGATAATGAGGTTAGTGCAAAGAAATGTAAGGGTGTTAAAACGTGTGTTGTTAAAAAAACTGATAGCACATGACGATTACAAAAAGATTTTGTTTACGTCAACAGAAGCTCACCATGAGATGAAAGTTATTAGATCACAAAAGCTTAACATAAGCAGCTATGCAATAAATAAAAATAGTTTATCAGCTTATGATGATAAACGGTACATACTAGATAACGGACAAGATACGTTAGCATACAAGTAAAATATACCATGATAGAGTATGATAGATGTTAATTGTAATAGTTGAGTAGCATTCAAGGGTTTAAAAATAATTATATATAGTATTATTATATAATGGAACAAGAAAGATTAGAAAAGGTTTGCAAACAACTTAACCATTTAAAACATAAATATAGATGAGAATTGATGAGAGGTAAGCAACTCCAAGTAGAATATGAGGTAGTCCGTGATGATTTTATGGACACCAAAAAAAGGCGATTGCTGGCTGAAATGGATAATTATGAACGT
This sequence comes from Cyrtodaria siliqua, assembly GCA_037043455.1. Lineage (NCBI taxonomy): Eukaryota > Metazoa > Mollusca > Bivalvia > Adapedonta > Hiatellidae > Cyrtodaria > Cyrtodaria siliqua. The sequence goes on from JAWPHD010004982.1 coordinate 103,820, forward strand.
GATCTGGCCGGAAACAGAGAAGAGCTTCTTGAACTAAAATACAAAATAGCAAAGTGTAGGAAAATAAAATACTCCATGGTGAAAAATGATATGCAGAGCGATGATGAAGATTACTGCCCGGTTCCGTCTGACTTTGCTTAACGAGTTGCAAATGTTTACATTAATAATCACGGCACTTGTGTCGACACCTTACACTTTACATGAATAATCACGGCGTGTTGACACCTAACACTTACATGAATAATCACGGCATCTGTGTCGACAACTTACACTTGACATAAATAATCACGGCGTGTTGACACCTAACACTTTACATGAATAATCACGGCATCTGTGTCGACACCTTACACTTGACATAAATAATCACGGCATCTGTGTAGACACCTTACACTTTACATGGATAATCACGGCATCTGTGTCGACACCTTACACTTTACACAAAAAATCACGCCATCTGTGTCGACACCTTGAAAACATGATCATATGATCTCAAATTTAAAGAGCGTTTAAAATGACCTTTAAATATATATTTGTGTAAGAACACAGTTATTTGGAGAACTGGTTTGTTTTGATTTGAATAGTATGATACCATTTTGAATAAACAGTTTGATAAGAGAGATTACTTTGACGTCGTTAACAATCCCCATTTAGATGAGGACATACCTCGTGATACATCATACTGGGTTTATATCTACCAGCTCACTCGTTTTGCTAGGGCATGTAAAGATGTTAATGATTTCAATGATCTAAAGTTATTACAAGTAACTTGTTCAGCCAAATGTTCGTTATCATAAACTAGTATGTAGATCATTCTTAAAGTTCTAACGCCTCAAAAAATAAAATCTGCTGGAGAAGTCAACCAAACCAACATAAAGAACATTATTTTCTTCGATATTAAAGTGCTAAATTAAAGGGGTCTGATTTCGTGACCACTTTCAAAATTAATCAGGAAATATGTCAGAATAGAATACGACCTTTTTGTATTACAACACACTTCATGCTTGATGATTGACCCGACAGTCAGTCAATACGCTTCACTTTTCTCTTGTGCAATCACCGGACAACCTCTAGGGATTTCATGATTGCACCTTCTGAAACGCTGAAGAACAGTGGTTGATGCATGAACTTTCGTGCCTCTGGTTTTCTGACCGTACCAGAACCGTAAGTTTTGGTGCTGTGATTTCTATAGGACCATTTGTTCTCATTTATTGAAAACATTTGGATGGAAAGACGTAATATTACATTAGAAAAAATTGTTGTTAAATTTGACTAACATAATCAAATTGAATATGCATACATGTGTAATATACTGTAACGTGCTGGTAGCGTTTAACGTTTAAATGAAATGGACTCCGAGGAAAATTAACTTATATGGACATCCTATTGATTATCTAACTATTGAAAACTAAGGGGTAAACAACAAAGTATAAAATCAGAAGTAAGTTTCCCTCTCTTTATTTATATCTTAGTAGGAAAACATATAACGTAGAATTATCAGTAATATATAACAAATAACAACTTTCCTTAATAAATAATAATACTCTCTTTGACTAGAAATACACTTTAAGTACTTAATCCCTAGCAATATGCTGATAAATATTATAATCTCTATATTAAATATTTATATCAATTCAAAACCTTCTAAAAGTAAATCGTTATAAATTCTAAATTTACTATTGAATCTATTTATTAAAGTTACTATAATCGAATTTTAAATGCAAAAATAAAGTCTAAGTTCAACCTAACACAGAATGTGTTACCTTTAGAAGAAAATTCGGAGTCCTAGATCTGCAGGCGATCTAGCTATTTATACTGCACAAATAAAACTGTGCGGCGCACAAGTGCGCAAATGTGCACTGTGCACTAACAACGCTAAAACGCGCAACGTCAAATGTGCGCTTTTCCTGTGCGCTAAACGCACATACAAATAAGTGCGGTTTGATACTCGCCTATTTCAAACATGAATTAAAACACTTTTATGAATTAAAGTAGCGTAAGTAAAGTTTCATACACATAGAATAATGATTAAATAACCTGACTCTTACATTTAAAACAAATATTCTCCATGGAATAAGATAGTTTCGTGAATCAAAAGATCGAATTGACAGATTTGAATTCGCCGCACAAATAGTTGCTATGGTAAACAATCCCATCATGCAACGTAATTCCGGATGCAATATGGTTGCCGGAAGGATTCATATGTAAATGTAAACAACACGCGATAAGAATAAACAGCTAGAATTTGGCTGAATACACTCGTTACAAAAAGGTAACTTTATAGATTCTAGTCTAGATGATTAATTAGACTGAAAGCGTAATCATTATGTTAATAAATTACAAATATCAATCCAAAAGATCGATCTAACCTCAAATCGTGAAAACGAAAGTAGAATGCAAAATAGCGAGGCACTACATTATCCCCCTCTTACTGTGTTAAAGGTCCTCCTAACACCTTACAAATTGCAAATACAAAGTTAACAATAATAATGACATTAAATATGTTGAAAGTGAGTTCAAGTTAGCACTCAGACAATGAGCTAAACATAATAACCCATTTACCCTATTAATTAAACATTAACATACGAGTATATGAGAAACCCTAAAGCATTTCCTATCACAATTTAGAATTAAAAGTTTTGAAAATAACATCTTAATCGTTACATAACTATTCCTTAAACATGACCTATATCACTATCACTTCCAACATTCTCTTAACATGAGTATTACTGTACATGTTTAAATACATGTATACATCATTATGCAATAAATATAAAACCACACCAATAAAGTATTTGTTGGTAAACAAGTTACAACTGTTCCTAAAAGTAATATTCACTGTAGTGAAAGTGTCACTGATTGTTCCTTCCATACATATTAGCACTAGAAACTTCCTCAAATGTTTCTTCCTTAAATGTTAGCACTAGAAATGTCCTCTATATGGCTTATGTAGGTATACGCACTTGAAATATCCTCTATGTAAATAAACGTACTAGAATTGTCCTCTATGTGGCATATGTAATAAATTGTCCTCTATATGGCGTATGATATAAATTATAATCTCTTCCATCTGTTTTCCTTATTTCCTTTTCTCGGAGATGGTCGATCTTCCTTCGTCCGTTTGTAGGAACTCTGCGGTGGAGGATGGTCCTTTGACTGGGCAGGCTTCAGCAGAGCAGTAAGAGACTGGAGGGCATCTTTCATATCTACCATGGCTCTCTCCTGCCTTCTTACTGCCCTGGTGTTGTCTTCCAACAGTTTGCAAATGGTTGCCGAGTTGAGCTTCAGGGTGTCGTGTATCTCCACTAAGGTCTTGTTCCTTACGTCGGAAGCATCCGAGGTGGTCGTTGATGATGAGGAACTGGATGATTCCGATACACTTCTGGCACGCTTCATGGTTTTTGTTGGGGCTAACAAAGGTCTCATATCACGGCTTGGTGTGCCCAGTAATGAAGCCAATATGCTCTCTGGAGCAGGAGATGTCGTTGTCACGTCAGAGTGTACGGGTGGTCTGGTAGATGTCGTTGCTGCCGATGAAAGTGGTGAGTACTGTGAGGTGATTACAGCTGTATGTGTGCTGGCTTGATTTTGACACAGTGGTGGTAGTGTGGTCAATGGTGCTGATGGTGGTCTCTGTAATAATACTGGTGACCTCTGTGGTAATTCTGGTGATTTAGGCATGAATGAAGGTGACCTCTGTACAAATGCTGGTGATCTATACACAAATGATTGTGTGGTCAGTGAAGCTGGTGTAAACAAGTGTGAGGTGAATGATTCTGATTGATGTGGCATTGATGGTTGTGTTGGTAGTGAAGCTGGTGTAAATAAGTGTGAGGTAAGCGACTCTGACTGATGTGGCATTGATGATGGTGTTGGTAGCCTATGCCTGACGTGTCGCTCATCACCATCTAGTTGAGGGAAAAGGTCAATCAAAGTTGGCAGTGGGGCAAGTACACTTTGTTGAGTGTCCCATCCTGCTGACTCGTCGGGGAAACTCAACGGGAATGCTGTGTTCATGGCCTGTGTCAACATATCGGGTGTTGGTGTGGTGTGTCCCTTCCACACAGCCAAAGATTTCCAGTGGAGGTTTGACGCTTCCGCCGACAAAGCTACCATATCGACGTCTGATATGATGTAAGGTTTCTTGCTGGCGACCACTACACCTTTCTCGCGAAGCATGATCCGTTGCCTCCTGAATGTTGTGGTGTGCGCCAGCAACTCCTCCCACTTCATGCATCGGAAAAGGCACAATCCACAATGAAAGGGCGTCTCATCTTGGATGATATGATGCTTCATAATGTGATCTATCACTCTATACCTCGCCTCTATGTAGACCTTGTCATACCGATGTAGACATTTAAGACACTGGTATGCCCGCCGTCCTCGATCGCTCACGGTTGACATCTTGTTCTGAAGAAGACAAAACAAACAAAATCGTTGTAGTGCTAAGACTATTGGTAAACAGAAGTTTAGACCTCTTGAATGACATGACAAACTTCAACTGCTCTCTTATTTGGTTGAATCCAGTTTAATAACCATATATAATATATGTATGTTATTACAAAAATAAAATCATAAAACACATCTGTGGTTGTGTTGTCATTCTCATAGGTATTACTGCCACTTGATCATGGTATACGTCTCTTAACATCTTACTTCTGTGACCGTTCTGCTGACAAACTAAAACTTCAAGTGACCCGGTGGTGTAGTTAGACCCTTCTCTCTTTCACCGAAAATCTTCACATTTGTCTGTCGGTTCTGTTTATATATCTCTCTAACATCCTTCTATCATCTTTATCTAGGACTGTTTAGCATCTGTCGTACGTAATGACCCACTCTCTGTCGGTTACACTAACCCGTGTAATTATTTACACATCTTCATACTACTGTCTATGGCATACACCGTCCCTTGACTATTCCTCGTCTTAGCTTCGTCCGCCGTCACCAGTATAAGTTCCCATATATTCTGCATTGAACGAAGTGGAGTTCTGCGACAACCATCTCAGCTTAGTCGGTCCACTAGTTTAGTTACAAACTATGAAAAGTCATAGTTTTTATTACTAAAATTAGCTACTATTTTGTGTTCTACATATTTACATAATCTTCTTATCCGATTATACGTTGAATCAGTGGATCTATACAACTGCGCTATCTCATCTTGGTCGAGTCCACTAATACTATAGCTTATTTCACTATTTACTTCTTAAATCGATTCTGCGTTGAATCATGTTGAATTCTGCAACAACTTTCTCAGCATGCATCTGGTCGACAAACTGTTAGTAAAACTCTGAAAAGGTGATACTTTTATTTCTGTGTATTCTAACATATCACATGTTGAAACACCTCTCATTGGATCTGTGATGAACTGCTTTCTCAGCATACACCAGTCGACTCGCATCTATTTACATCTAGGAAAAACATAATTCCCATTACTACATTTTAACTACATACTTCTAATTGTCCATCAAAATACACACTTTAAAAAAACAACAATAAATTTACAAACTAACCAAAGATGAATGTATTACAGCATACACATCTTTAAAACTTGATTAAAATCATTTACTCTCTCAGCTAGTTCCTATCTTGACTTCTAGCTCTATTCTTTACTGGTAGTCTCTTTGTTCTTACTCCAGTTCTTCTTCAATTGCAAAATCCATCTCGGGGGTTTGATTCCTTCATATGGTTTGAGCTTGTTGTGATGCACAAGTTTCTCACTGCCATTCCTATCCATCTGGATAATGCAATTTGCTTGTGACATCTTCGTTTTCACTACATATGGACCTGCATAAGTCCTTTCGAGCTTGTGAGCTATTCCAACTGTTCTTGCTTCTGCCAAGTACCACACCAGGTCCCCTACTTCGTACTTATTTAGAGCCACTTTAGCGTCATATTACTCTTTATTTCGTTTCACGGATGACGATAGATGCTTTCGCGCCACCTCATGCGCGTGTTGCATTCTACCCCGTAGCAAATTAACGATGTCACTTGCTCATTGTCGTTAGCTGTGGAACTACAGAAAACCAGTTCGGATGGTAATTTAACCTCTCTACCCATGGTAAGTAAGTTTGGCGTCAAACCGGTTGCTTCGTTTGGGGTAGCTCGGTAAGCTCCCGCAAGACAACCAAGGTGTAGGTCCCACTCTGCTTGTTCGCCGCATAAATATGCTTTGGTCATTCGAAGAAGTGTTCGGTTAAACCTCTCCGATTGACCATTGCACCTGGGATTTCGTGGACTTGTTCTTGTCTTCCTAATCTCGAGCATGCGACACATTTCCCTAAATACCCTGCTTTCGTAGTTTCTCCCTTGGTCACTGTGAATGGACACAGGACAACCCCATCGAGAGATAAAGTCGTTGAGTATTCTCTGTGCACACACCTCGGCGGTCTGGTCAGGCACTGCAAGAACCTCTACATACTTGCTGAAATGGTCGGTTAGTAGTAAGATATATCAATTACCACGTGGTGATATGGGGAGAGGTCCTAAATAATCGGTTGCTACCACATCCCATGGTGCTCCAGTAGTGATCGAACCCATAGGGGCTCTTGGCGTCTTCATTGGTTTTTTATCTGCTGCGCAAATATCACACTGTTTCACATGTATCCCGACGTCCCCTTTCATGGAATACCAGTAACAGCGCTGTAGTAATTTCACATTGGTTTTCTTGCAACCGAGATGACCAGATAAAATGGAGTTATGCATTTGGAATAACATGTCTTTCTTCATGCACTGTGGCACAACAAACTGACAATGTTCACCACAGCCATTCTTTCTGACGAACTTCTTAAACAGTATACCCTGTTTCACTATTAGGACGTCCCAAAGTACCCAATAATGTCGAGAAGCTGAACTAAATGATAATACGTCCTCACTACTTGGTCTCTTATTCTCGAGTTTTGCCTTAAGAATTGGTGTTATATCGTGGTCACTTTCTTGAAGAAGTCTAATATCTGCCAGTTGCTGACCACCAGACCATGACCAGTTATAGTCGGTTTGTGAAGTCTTGCTGTTAGCTGGATCTTTTTCGTTAGATGGACCGGGCTGATCGCTGGCTTCCTGTTGCTGTGTTGTTCTAACTACCTCCTCTATCTGCTTTAGACAGCTGCTATTTTCCTTTTCTAATGAAACTGCGGGCACAGGAAACTCGACGTGATTATAGAAGCCCTGATGCATCATATCCTCTGCCCTTTTCTTACATTTCTTGCAAGGTCCACACCTGAGTGGTTCGTTGGTATCTTGTAGAGGACAGTCACAATCCTTTGGGTTTTCACACCTCGACAAAGCATCACAGTGTCCCTGTTTCTTACCAGGCCTATATTCAATAGAGAAGTCGTACTGAGCCAAAATCTCTATCCAGCGTGCTATCTTCCCTCTTGGTTCTTTAAGCTTAAATAACCACACCAATGCTTGGTGATCAGTTCTCACAAGAAAACGCCTACCTAGCAGATACTGTCTATAATAGTCTACAAAGTATCTGATAGCCAGAAACTCCTTCTCTGTGATGCAATAGTTCCGCTCCGCTTTGTTGAGTGCTCTACTGCCATATGACAATACGCGTTCTCTTCCTTCTTGTACTTGGTGAAGAACACCGCCGATACCCAAATCCGACGCGTCTACATCAAGAACAAATTCACCGCCATCTTGAAGTGGATATCCAATAATCTCGGGACAAACTAAAATTGCTTTGACGTTTTCAAATGCGTTCTTGCAAGCTGCATCCCACTTGAAGACTTTACCCTTTTTGGTAAGATCAACCATAGGTCTTACTATCTTTGCAAAATTCTTTACAAACTTTCTGTAATAAGATCCCATGGCGACGAACTGCTTTACCTGCTTTGAAGTAGTTGGTGTTGGCCACTCGATTATCTTAGCGATGTTTAGTGGATTGGGTTTGACACCATTACCAGACACAACATGCCCAAGAAAAACGACTTCTTCTTGTAATAGTTCACACTTGTCTGGACGCAACTTTAGCCCTTTTCTCTATTCTCTCTAATACTTGTCTCACTCTCTCCATGTGCTGATCAAAACTTGTCCCAAATACAATGACATCATCAATGTATATCAAACAAGTTTCCCATTGAAGACCTTGTAATGCAAGTTCCATAGTTCGTTGAAAAGTGCATGCTGCATTATTTAGTCCGAAAGGCATTCTTACCATCTCAAAGTGTCCGAATTTACAGACGAAAGCACTCTTTTTAATGTCATCAGCCTTGAGAGGGATCTGAAAATATCCACTAGTAAGATCAAAGGTGCTAAATAAGGTTGCACCTGCTACAGCGTCTAAACAATCTGGAACTCGCGGCATTGGGTAACCGTCTGGTTTTACCAACGCGTTTACACGCCTATAATCAACACAAGGTCTGACTGCACCTGATTTCTTTCTGACAAGGACGATAGGGCTAGCCCATGGTGATGTGCTTTTTCTTATCACTCCTTTTGCGAGAAGGTCCTCAATCGCCTTTTTCTCTTCATTAGCGAAAGCTAATGGAACTCTTCTCGGTGCTTGCTTGATTGGTAGGGCGTCACCTGTCTCTATGGAATGTTCAGCTAGACTGGTGAGGCCTATATCCCAGTCATGTTTTGAAAAACTGTCCTTGAATCTAGTAAGCATATTCGCCACTTTCTGTTTTTCTTCAAATGTTCGACCCTTTACGGCCTTCTCATGAAGTTCTGTGAGATGGGTGGGGATCGCTTCAATTTCCTTCTCTGGGGTTGTTAACAGGTGCTTTGGTGTAACACACAAGTTTTCAAACTTAACTCTACGTATTGTGTGGTTATTTGCTTGATCTGTTGCATGTTCTCGATTGGTGATTACTGCCTGAATTGCCTCAGTTAGTTCCGCTTGACCGACTACGCTGTCTTGTTTAATTGAAACTGAGGTTGGAAAAGGATTTAACACCCTAACCTTACTTGTGACACCATCATTGATGTCTACGAGAACATTCGCCATCTGCAGGGGGTATTTGTCGCAGAAATTTTCGGTTGGTTCTATAACATAGTTAGAACTTTCACACCAATCGTCATATTCCCTGCGTTCAATATATACGTCTATCACCGCTTCACTCTGGGGAGGAATCACAAAGTGATCAGCCGCTGTTACTTTTCTAAGTTTTCCCTGAAGACCAATTTGAATTAGAGGTATTTCGTGCTCATCAAGTAAAAGTACTCCTTTACTCAACAGAATATCTCCTGGTCCTCCGTTTCCGTTTTGTAAGATATCTACGCCAAGTAGACCTTCATCGTCTATATCGGCAACTATGATTTCTTGACTGATGCTTAATGTTCCAATTTTTATTTCAAAAACAGCTTTACCAAATTCGTTGAGTGATGCTCCCCCAGCGCCTACTAACCTAGCTGACCTAGTTAATGTTGGACGCTTATCTTCATTGAGTTTGTCGTACACAAGACTGTTTTTGATGCGCCACTATCTGCTGTAAATAGTACCCGTTGACCTTGAATAAAACCCTGGACATACACTCCATCAGCTAATGTCTTGCTCCTTTTTACAGATTTCAAACTTTCAAATTCACTTTGGCCTTGTTTGATATGATGGGCCTCCCTCTGGCCTTGAGGGTAAGCCCGTTCTAGTTTAAATGGCTTGTATTAGTGTTGTATACATGCGAATTAATGGGCTCATGGTACCCTCTTCTATTCTGTTGAGTGTGTCTATAACCAGATACCTCTTCCCTTTTGTTTGGACACTCTCTGGCATAGTGTCCTTTCTCTTGACAGTTGTAACAAGTAATTCTGCTATTATCTCTCTTGGATACTTGATTTCTTGATGAAATTGTATTTTGTTTATTCTGTTCATTAGCCTGTGTTAGCTCTTCTATCTTTTCTAACAGCTGTTTGAGTAACTTGTTACTCTCAGTTTCTGCACATTTTGGGGTGTCCGTTTCACATTTTGGGGTCTCCGTTTCTTTCTGCTTAATGGGCGTCTCTTTGTCAGGTAGTTTTGATTTTTGACGTACTATGTCCTTTAGCGGTACTCTACATGCATATTCAAGCTCCTCTGTCTCACTATCGTCTATGCTGTCTTCTTCACTACTACAATGCTCGTCCATCTTTGTCCTTCGCGCATACTTCTTCGCTTTCTTCTCTGCGTAAACGTCTGGAGAACTGCGCCTCCTTGTCTGAATGAAGTTCACTACATGGTAGACTGCATCATCTATATTGTCAGGTTCTTTGTGATACTCAACCTCGAACATTGCTTCGTCGTCTCGAAGACTATCCAGAAACTTTCTCACTAGATCTTCCTGTCTTGTGCCATTGTCTCTCTCCTGGTGTGCCCTATCGTATAATCGTTTTAAGTCGGCCGCAAATTCTTCAGCCTTTTCAACAATCTTCTGGACTCTTCGGGAGAATTTTGCTGCGAAAGTCTTTGATGTTTCTACCTTCCTGTAACGACTGTTTAGCTCCTCAACTAGTGCTGGATATCTCGACAATACTGGTTTTGGAAGCTGAGTGAAAACAAACTCTCCTGCTTCACCTTGGATCTGTGGTAAAAGCTGATCTTACATGGTTTCCTCATCCCAGTGTTGTCTAGCTGCGATTGCCTCAAACCTGTTGATCCATACTTTCCAACTATCTTTTCCGTTGAATGCTGGCAGCTTCACATGATGACCATTGAATTGTCTATTTGTTGAATTTTGACTTCTGTCCAAATTTGTATAATTTCTATGTTGTTGATAATTTCCAGAAAAATGAGGGTGCTGTTGATGATGGGGTCCTGCTTCTGTATACCGGTTATTGTAGGTGTACATGGAGTTTCTATTTCCTGTTGATCTAGGATAAGAATCGGTCATCTCGACAGGGCTGTAGGCATATTCTTGCACAGTGTCATTAAATTCAACTCTATTTTGGGACTGACGAGTCATTGATGTGGAGTTAATGTTATTGTTGTCCCTATTACGGGATAAACCAGTCGCTGTGTCGCTTCCACTAAAAGGCCTGTATTGTATGTTGTTCTCATAATCAGTTTGTCGCGTTTCATCTTGTGACCTGTGTTGTTTATGATTGCTCGAGCCCTCACCGAAGTGGTTGTACTCATTTCTTGTTTTTGATCGTGTACTGCTTGGAGTAGGATTTGTAGATGCTGTCACAGAGTGGGAATCATCACCTGACTGCTGGCTGTCTGCATTTAGGCTAATATTGGTACTAGGTACCATGTTGCTCTTTAAATCCTGTAAAGCTGAAACTACATGACTCAGTATATTAACAATTTGATATTGTTGACTAACACCCGGTAAACCCATACTATCTATGCTATCATGCTGAAGTGAAATACTAGGTCTACTACTAAGACTATGAGGACCTGATTCTATGCGAATGTCTGCTTCATCATCAAAAATGTAATCTCTTTGGTGATGACTGTCGTCCTTATGATTAGTCAGTTGCTGCTCATGGTAACCTCTCAGTGCTGACTCTGTATCCTCGATGGTTTGGTTGACTTCGCATGTTGTATCATCTCGGTTGGTCATTGTTGCTGAAGGATTGTTGATGGTCTGTGTAGAGAAAACAACCTCGTGGTCATTACTGGCCACTGACATATCGTCATAATCGTCGCTTGTTGACTGTTTGTCGCTCTGCTGTCTTCTGCGAGGCATATTGTTGCAAAAATAACGTTCAAGTTCGTATCTCTAGATCTGCTGATTTAAACAGATCTCACCGCTCTGCCGCCAATAATGTTACGTGCTGGTAGCGTTTAACGTTTAAATGAAATGGACTCCGAGGAAAATTAACTTATATGGACATCCTATTGATTATCTAACTATTGAAAACTAAGGGGTAAACAACAAAGTATAAAATCAGAGTTTCCCTCTCTTTATTTATATCTTAGTAGGAAAACATATAACGTAGAATTATCAGTAATATATAACAAATAACAACTTTCCTTAATAAATAATAATACTCTCTTGGACTAGAAATACACTTTAAGTACTTAATCCCTAGCAATATGCTGATAAATATTATAATCTCTATGTTAAATATTTATATCAATTCAAAACCTTCTAAAAGTAAATCGTTTTAAATTCTAAATTTACTATTGAATCTATTTATTAAAGTTACTATAATCGAATTTTAAATGCAAAAATAAAGTCTAAGTTCAACCTAACACAGAATGTGTTACCTTTAGAAGAAAATTCGGAGTCCTAGATCTGCAGGCGATCTAGCTATTTATACTGCACAAATAAAACTGTGCGGCGCACAAGTGCGCAAATGTGCACTGTGCACTAACAACGCTTAAACGCGCAACGTCAAATGTGCGCTTTTCCTGTGCGCTAAACACACATACAAATAAGTGCGGTTTGATACTCGCCTATTTCAAACATGAATTAAAACACTTTTATGAATTAAAGTAGCCTAAATAAAGTTTCATACACATATAATAATGATTAAATAACCTGACTCTTACATTTAAAACAAATATTCTCCTTGGAATAAGATAGTTTCGTGAATCAAAAGATCGAATTGACAGATTTGAATTCGCCGCACAAATAGTTGCTATGGTAAACAATCCCATCATGCAACGTAATTCCGGATGCAATATGGTTGCTGGAAGGATTCATATGTAAATGTAAACAACACGCGATAAGAATAAACAGCTAGAATTTGGCTGAATACACTCGTTACAGAAAGGTAACTTTATAGATTCTAGTCTAGATGATAAATTAGACTGAAAGCGTAATCATTATGTTAATAAATTACAAATATCAATCCAAAAGATCGATCTAACCTCAAATCGTGAAAACGAAAGTAGAATGCAAAATAGCGAGGCACTACAATACTATAATTCTCCACGGAAGGAAGGAAGACACGATGCACATATCGCCGGTTTATCGTCTAGTAGTAAAAGTTACATGGTAATTGCATAATAGTTTGTTTGAATGGGAGTACCGTAGGAGGTTGCTTTTAAACAAATGGTATCCATGGTAATGCAAAAACGTTATGATATCACAGTATGATCAAGAAAAAAAGGAAAGATTCGTATTACTGTGGGCGAACTACGAATGTCGTCGTCGAAGTCAGCGACTTTCAGCAAATACTTGTTTCGACGGATATACAATCTAGTATGAAGGGGCAACAGCTAAGATGACGTAAGACGCAGCAAATGGTAGCGACACTGGTGCAGAGAAGAGGAGATAGAAGGTGGACAAAAACAACAACAAATATCTAATTAACTCTTATTTATAAACAACACATTTTAAATAAAACTGTAAGATAACATATGTTCAAATAACTTACACCAGTCAAAAAAATGAAAATATTGAAAGTCTGAGAGTTGTGGGATTGTTTGATAGAAATGCCAAATAGTTTTGCTTTCAATGTTCGGTGAAATGGTCAGAATGTCATATGAAAGACATGACACCAGATGCAAGACAATGCACGTAGACAACTGGTAGGGTGTTAATATAAAGAGTTAAATGAACTATAATTTACATTTTCAAATTAGGAATATTTCCTCAAGGAGATGAACATTTGATAATTGAAAACCAAATAGTGCTGAGTACAAGCCTGTTTATACTCATCTTGAGGGATATTCAGCCCGATTTTCAAAACGAAGCTTCATAAAATTGTATTCAGCATTTCCTCAAAATGAATTATAAATAATCTGTTACAGCTTGTTTATCACCGTGTATTATACAATTCCTCTATGCCTCTCAAAGTACGTGTTGTTGTTTTCACACTGCAAACTGTTTATTTGAGAATTACAGTTTTACAAATTGACGACTGAATCATCGAAACCTCTTAAACATAATGACATACCATGAATTTCCTGAGCATGTATACACAGTTTCAATTCATTTACAATCATTGGGAAACATACAATACACTGTTAGTCATCAAAACGATTTAAACTGATATACTACATTACGTTGACACGAATATGTTACGTCATCCATTTATTCCATTGTCTCACGTTGTCTGACGTCGCTGACGCCGAGGCTTTGAGCACATATTTTAATAATTATGTTGGTCTAAAATAAACAAATAAAAAAGTAGTTTCAAAACATCCTTCAAGAGAGAAATATTTCCCTATGGAATTAATTCTAAGTATGAATTGTCAGTTTTCGTCGCTCAGTAATCTCAGGTTATCCTGACAAGAAATGTAATAGAATAAGATTATTACTAGAGTAAGTTATAACCTCGATAGGATTTTATGTTCCATTTTATTTTCAGTTTTAAACTCATCATAATCATTGTCATTGCAGGGGCCACTTTTTATTCGAGTTGGGAGAACTCTAAAATTCACATGCCATTGTCATTTCTTAGCCTTTAGATACCTTATTGAAATAATTTGCCGCAAGTGTGCGTTAATAATTCTTAAAACTGTACAGGAAATTCCTTATTTTAAGCATATGTTATGGCCAGGTATACCAGTAGGGCCAAAACTGTTGCCAACATTAGTTAGCCCCTTCCCTGCATAATACCTTATTTAAAATGGACATATTATTGCTGCATATATTTATTCAATATTTATTTATATATACTGAAAGGAAAAAGAAACGCATAATGGGTATTTCCGCTATATATTGTATGTTTACTATGCTACTGCTAATCTAATGGTACAGGGCGCCAATAGGCCTGTCCTTTCGGAAAAAATATTTAAACAGCACCGAACACACCAATGGTTACCCTTTAAAGTTTCATTATCGACAGAATGCGCATTTGGCTCAAGCAGGTGAGCAAACTTAGGTTTTAAACGATGCAGTCTCTTAACATTAAACATAATACGGGAATGGCATGACTCTTTCAAGCAAAATTTCAACATTTATGAATTTCGTGTAAAACGTATATTTAAAATGTCTACTATATGACAGAGTTGCCCTTTCTGTAATTAGTTGAAGTCCATTTTTGTACAAAACACGTTGAGATATAATTGGAATATTACGTGGAATTAGGTGTATACAATTAGTGTAGTATAGGCATAATTTTGGTTTCCTTTCAATATATGTTAAAGAATATTGTGTCAATACATTAAGGATTTTATTTTTTTGAATATACATAATATAATAAACGGAAAAAATACTAATACAAATTAGTCGAGATATCATTTCTTGAAAAACAAACAAAAATAAATAAATTGCATTGTGTTTTACCATTAACAAATTCAGCCACATGTTTGCACAGTGTAACTTTGTTCGCGTATTGTCTAGATACCACTTTCAGTCACGGCTACATTTGCATAGTGTACATGTATCTAATCTCAAGATAATCAACCCAACCATAGCTTAGCCATAAAAGCGCAATAGCATTACTTCTGTGCATCTCTTATGCCGTTATTATTGCAGTTTCGGAGAACCTTTTATTGTAAACGGAACATAAACCTTAAATTAAATACAATTTAAGACCAACAGTGTCAGTAATACTGAACCTTTGCACATGCTTAAATTGGTAATTTAACATCAAATAATCGTATTATTTTAACCGAAACATAAATATTGTCCATGTTCAGAATGTGGGCGGATTGCTGTCTTAAAAGAGGAAGTCAACGCTTGAGTACATTTCCGTGTATACTTTCAGGTGGTATAAACACTATATATATATACCTGTATGTTATGTTTAGTAAGGATGACTCGTCTTAAAATCACGTATTGCGTAAAATCATGTTGACCAACGACGTACTATGTACAAATTGCATACACTTCTGTTCAGTTCTGTTATTAAAAGGATTTATCTCCGAGACATGAGCTATGTGTGCGATAAATGGACCCATAGTCGGAGCTAAATCCTTTTAAGAACAGAACTGAACAGAATGTTATTGTCTATAATGAACACAATTTTATACGGTTTATTGTATACATTCTACAATGCATTACTTCAATGGTTTGTTCCCTTATTGATCTGGCTTTTGCCAAGTCACTGAGTATTTGCTTTGCGGCTTTCTATGCATCTTTGTTATATTCATACATACATGATCATGTACGTGTTATACTTATATTGCCAATCAATGCCTTGTGTGTTAGAGAATATAACCTGGCGTGGATATCTTTATTTACACTGTCCCGATTTATTGGTATAACACTAGGGTAAGCCTGAAGTTTGGGGCACCCTAGAACCAGTTTAAACCCCTCGCGGCTTTTTTGCCACTGATCGTTCCATGTCGGTAGCCCTACTGTCAAACATTTTATGTTTGTGACGTCATAGCTTGACTTTTAGTCATCTTTGTAATTATTTTTTGTTTCTGTGGCTGTGATACTTGAATGCTACATGTCCTGTTCAACTTTTATATCTACTTCTATCATGTCTATAGACACAATATAAATTGTTTTATATCTACTTCTATCATGTCTATAGACACAATATAAATTGTTTTATATCTACTTCTATCATGTCTATAGACACAATATAAATTGTTTTATATCTACTTCTATCATGTCTATAGACACAATATAAATTGTTTTATATCTACTTCTATCATGTCTATAGACACAATATAAATTGTTTTATATCTACTTCTATCATGTCTATAGACACAATATAAATTGTTTTATATCTACTTCTATCATGTCTATAGACACAATATAAATTGTTTTATATCTACTTCTATCATGTCTATAGACACAATATAAATTGATTTATATCTACTTCTATCATGTCTATAGACACAATATAAATTGTTTTATATCTACTTCTATCATGTCTATAGACACAATATAAATTGTTTTACATCTACTTCTATCATGTCTATAGGCACAATATAAATTGTTTTACATCTACTTCTATCATGTCTATAGACACAATATAAATTGTTTTACATCTACTTCTATCATGTCTATAGACACAATATAAATTGTTTTATATCTACTTCTATCATGTCTATAGACACAATATAAATTGTTTTATATCTACTTCTATCATGTCTATAGACACAATATAAATTGTTTTATATCTACTTCTATCATGTCTATAGACACAATATAAATTGTTTTATATCTACTTCTATCATGTCTATAGACACAATATAAATTGTTTTATATCTACTTCTATCATGTCTATAGACACAATATAAATTGTTTTATATCTACTTCTATCATGTCTATAGACACAATATAAATTGTTTTATATCTACTTCTATCATGTCTATAGACACAATATAAATTGTTTTATATCTACTTCTATCATGTCTATAGACACAATATAAATTGATTTATATCTACTTCTATCATGTCTATAGACACAATATAAATTGTTTTATATCTACTTCTATCATGTCTATAGGCACAATATAAATTGTTTTATATCTACTTCTATCATGTCTATAGACACAATATAAATTGTTTTATATCTACTTCTATCATGTCTATAGGCACAATATAAATTGTTTTATATCTACTTCTATCATGTCTATAGGCACAATATAAATTGTTTTATATCTACTTCTATCATGTCTATAGGCACAATATAAATTGTTTTATATCTACTTCTATCATGTCTATAGGCACAATATAAATTGTTTTATATCTACTTCTATCATGTCTATAGGCACAATATAAATTGTTTTATATCTACTTCTATCATGTCTATAGGCACAATATAAATTGTTTTATATCTACTTCTATCATGTCTATAGACACAATATAAATTGTTTTATATCTACTTCTATCATGTCTATAGACACAATATAAATTGTTTTATATCTACTTCTATCATGTCTATAGGCACAATATAAATTGTTTTATATCTACTTCTATCATGTCTATAGGCACAATATAAATTGTTTTATATCTACTTCTATCATGTCTATAGACACAATATAAATTGTTTTATATCTACTTCTATCATGTCTATAGACACAATATAAATTGTTTTATATCTACTTCTATCATGTCTATAGACACAATATAAATTGTTTTATATCTACTTCTATCATGTCTATAGACACAATATAAATTGTTTTATATCTACTTCTATCATGTCTATAGACACAATATAAATTGTTTTATATCTACTTCTATCATGTCTATAGACACAATATAAATTGTTTTATATCTACTTCTATCATGTCTATAGACACAATATAAATTGTTTTATATCTACTTCTATCATGTCTATAGACACAATATAAATTGTTTTATATCTACTTCTATCATGTCTATAGACACAATATAAATTGTTTTATATCTACTTCTATCATGTCTATAGACACAATATAAATTGTTTTATATCTACTTCTATCATGTCTATAGACACAATATAAATTGTTTTATATCTACTTCTATCATGTCTATAGACACAATATAAATTGTTTTATATCTACTTCTATCATGTCTATAGACACAATATAAATTGTTTTATATCTACTTCTATCATGTATATAGACACAATATAAATTGTTTTATATCTACTTCTATCATGTCTATAGACACAATATAAATTGTTTTATATCTACTTCTATCATGTCTATAGACACAATATAAATTGTTTTATATCTACTTCTATCATGTCTATAGACACAATATAAATTGTTTTATATCTACTTCTATCATGTCTATAGACACAATATAAATTGTTTTATATCTACTTCTATCATGTCTATAGACACAATATAAATTGTTTTATATCTACTTCTATCATGTCTATAGACACAATATAAATTGTTTTATATCTACTTCTATCATGTCTATAGACACAATATAAATTGTTTTATATCTACTTCTATCATGTCTATAGACACAATATAAATTGTTTTATATCTACTTCTATCATGTCTATAGACACAATATAAATTGTTTTATATCTACTTCTATCATGTCTATAGGCACAATATAAATTGTTTTATATCTACTTCTATCATGTCTATAGGCACAATATAAATTGTTTTATATCTACTTCTATCATGTCTATAGGCACAATATAAATTGTTTTATATCTACTTCTATCATGTCTATAGGCACAATATAAATTGTTTTATATCTACTTCTATCATGTCTATAGGCACAATATAAATTGTTTTATATCTACTTCTATCATGTCTATAGACACAATATAAATAGTTTTATATCTACTTCTATCATGTCTATAGACACAATATAAATTGTTTTATATCTACTTCTATCATGTCTATAGACACAATATAAATTGTTTTATATCTACTTCTATCATTTCTATAGGCACAATATAAATTGTTTTATATCTACTTCTATCATGTCTATAGACACAATATAAATTGTTTTATATCTACTTCTATCATGTCTATAGACACAATATAAATTGTTTTATATCTACTTCTATCATGTCTATAGACACAATATAAATTGTTTTATATCTACTTCTATCATGTCTATAGACACAATATAAATTGTTTTATATCTACTTCTATCATGTCTATAGACACAATATAAATTGTTTTATATCTACTTCTATCATGTCTATAGACACAATATAAATAGTTTTATATCTACTTCTATCATGTCTATAGACACAATATAAATAGTTTTATATCTACTTCTATCATGTCTATAGACACAATATAAATAGTTTTATATCTACTTCTATCATGTCTATAGACACAATATAAATAGTTTTATATCTACTTCTATCATTTCTATAGACACAATATAAATTGTTTTATATCTACTTCTATCATGTCTATAGACACAATATAAATTGTTTTATATCTACTTCTATCATGTCTATAGACACAATATAAATTGTTTTATATCTACTTCTATCATGTCTATAGGCACACTATAAATTGTTTTATATCTACTTCTATCATGTCTATAGGCACACTATAAATTGTTTTATATCTACTTCTATCATGTCTATAGACACAATATAAATTGTTTTATATCTACTTCTATCATGTCTATAGACACAATATAAATTGTTTTATATCTACTTCTATCATGTCTATAGGCACAATATAAATTGTTTTATATCTACTTCTATCATGTCTATAGGCACAATATAAATTGTTTTATATCTACTTCTATCATGTCTATAGACACAATATAAATAGTTTTATATCTACTTCTATCATGTCTATAGGCACAATATAAATTGTTTTATATCTACTTCTATCATTTCTATAGGCACAATATAAATTGTTTTATATCTACTTCTATCATGTCTATAGACACAATATAAATTGTTTTATATCTACTTCTATCATGTCTATAGACACAATATAAATTGTTTTATATCTACTTCTATCATGTCTATAGACACAATATAAATTGTTTTATATCTACTTCTATCATGTCTATAGGCACAATATAAATTGTTTTATATCTACTTCTATCATGTCTATAGACACAATATAAATTGTTTTATATCTACTTCTATCATGTCTATAGACACAATATAAATAGTTTTATATCTACTTCTATCATGTCTATAGACACAATATAAATAGTTTTATATCTACTTCTATCATGTCTATAGACACAATATAAATAGTTTTATATCTACTTCTATCATGTCTATAGGCACAATATAAATAGTTTTATATCTACTTCTATCATTTCTATAGACACAATATAAATTGTTTTATATCTACTTCTATCATGTCTATAGACACAATATAAATTGTTTTATATCTACTTCTATCATGTCTATAGACACAATATAAATTGTTTTATATCTACTTCTATCATGTCTATAGACACAATATAAATTGTTTTATATCTACTTCTATCATTTCTATAGACACAATATAAATTGTTTAATATCTACTTCTATCATGTCTATAGACACAATATAAATAGTTTTATATCTACTTCTATCATGTCTATAGACACAATATAAATAGTTTTATATCTACTTCTATCATTTCTATAGACACAATATAAATTGTTTTATATCTACTTCTATCATGTCTATAGACACAATATAAATTGTTTTATATCTACTTCTATCATGTCTATAGACACAATATAAATTGTTTTATATCTACTTCTATCATGTCTATAGACACAATATAAATTGTTTTATATCTACTTCTATCATGTCTATAGACACAATATAAATTGTTTTATATCTACTTCTATCATGTCTATAGACACAATATAAATTGTTTTATATCTACTTCTATCATGTCTATAGACACAATATAAATTGTTTTATATCTACTTCTATCATGTCTATAGACACAATATAAATTGTTTTATATCTACTTCTATCATGTCTATAGACACAATATAAATTGTTTTATATCTACTTCTATCATGTCTATAGACACAATATAAATTGTTTTATATCTACTTCTATCATGTCTATAGACACAATATAAATTGTTTTATATCTACTTCTATCATTTCTATAGACACAATATAAATTGTTTTATATCTACTTCTATCATGTCTATAGACACAATATAAATTGTTTTATATCTACTTCTATCATTTCTATAGACACAATATAAATTGTTTTATATCTACTTCTATCATGTCTATAGACACAATATAAATTGTTTTATATCTACTTCTATCATTTCTATAGACACAATATAAATTGTTTTATATCTACTTCTATCATGTCTATAGACACAATATAAATTGTTTTATACGTACTTCTATCATGTCTATAGACACAATATAAATTGTTTTGTATCTACTTCTATCATGTCTATAGACACAATATAAATTGTTTTGTATCTACTTCTATCATGTCTATAGACACAATATAAATTGTTTTATATCTACTTCTATCATGTCTATAGACACAATATAAATTGTTTTATATCTACTTCTATCATGTCTATAGACACAATATAAATTGTTTTATATCTACTTCTATCATGTCTATAGACACAATATAAATTGTTTTATATCTACTTCTATCATGTCTATAGACACAATATAAATTGTTTTATATCTACTTCTATCATTTCTATAGACACAATATAAATTGTTTTATATCTACTTCTATCATGTCTATAGACACAATATAAATTGTTTTATATCTACTTCTATCATTTCTATAGACACAATATAAATTGTTTTATATCTACTTCTATCATGTCTATAGACACAATATAAATTGTTTTATATCTACTTCTATCATGTCTATAGACACAATATAAATTGTTTTGTATCTACTTCTATCATGTCTATAGACACAATATAAATTGTTTTATATCTACTTCTATCATGTCTATAGACACAATATAAATTGTTTTATATCTACTTCTATCATGTCTATAGACACAATATAAATTGTTTTATATCTACTTCTATCATGTCTATAGACACAATATAAATTGTTTTATATCTACTTCTATCATGTCTATAGACACAATATAAATTGTTTTATATCTACTTCTATCATGTCTATAGACACAATATAAATTGTTTTATATCTACTTCTATCATGTCTATAGACACAATATAAATTGTTTTATATCTACTTCTATCATGTCTATAGACACAATATAAATTGTTTTAACCAGTCAAGCCAAAACCCAAAATTGCAAAGTCGAATTAAGAGTAACCAACTCGTAATTATTTTTACGCATATTCAATATCGGGTATTATACGTACCCAGGAATAAAAAAATATTTTTGATCGGTATGTATAGTGAAAGGGGACATTTGGAAATCGCCGAACACGATAAATACACAAAATATTACAGTCTCGGTTTGATTCATTCTGTTCATGATCGGTAGTGAAAAGTGCTTGCTACTTTTCAATCCCGCTAGCCCTGGGTTAAGTAGAACTCATTATTTAAAACGTCAATACTACCGAAATGTGAGCCATCCCGGAGATGGTATGCATATGACGGTGAACATGGCACCTTCCATGAGGTATTTTCATAGTATTCCAGGGCCAGCGGCGTATGGGCCCAGTTTCTAACAAAATTCTTATCCCTAAACGAGTAAACAATGGGCGAAATAAACAAAACCGAAATTAATAGGGAGCAGATCTTATTAAGCCTGCGCATTATAAGTAACAGTCAAAATACTAAATTAAAAAGCAGGCAACATATCCTATGGGTGATAAAATAATACTCAGAAGCTTTAAAGCCTGGAGTAGTGAAAGCACACTATTGTGCATATTACCAAATATTCGAGTTCATGCATCACGTTTAAATTCATGCAATCAGATTAAAAGTTAATCTGATAATGGATTAATACATTTAGAATATAATTTCGATGCGTGGTGACTACTTCTAGATTGCCTCGTGTCCTTTTAAATTCAAATTTTAAATATGAATGTCTTTTTTTCATTTCATTTAATTTGAATGCAAATATTTTCGGCGGTAATGATGTGTCGCTCTTTGTTAATATCGGCATTACTCTGACGGTATTACATTTTTAAATTATTGATTCCTTTGCCGTAAATACGTTAGTATTGTGTGTAAAATTGTTATCCTCACGCCGAGTGGTATTAGAATGGATTGTGGTCATCGGGGAATATCAGTAAACTTAGTTTTTTCCGCAGTGAAGTAATATGTACCAGCCTACCGAAACATGCACACGTGTTACGTTCTGTAAACAAATATAATGTTACATTGGATGATGACAATAAAATGTTCTTAATATTTAACAATATTTCCATAATGTTCATTATTTTATAAAAATCAGTTTCCAATTATCCAGTCACGCACGTAGGAATTGCATAACACAGTATTCGTAAAGACGACTTTGATTAAAATCAACAGGTTATCTTCATGTATTTCAAACGCATATATTTCGAAGAGGATAATAGTGAGTTTGATTCACACTAGAACCTGGTTTAAACCCCAGCGGTCTTTTTCCACTCACCGTTCCATGGCGGTAGGCCTATTGTCAACCCGTTTGTGTTTGTGATGTCACTTGCATTGTTTCTTATTGGCATTGCAATTCTTCTTCGTGTTATTGCGTGTTTCTTGGTTGACTGTCTTCTGTGAAAACTTCTTTTCCTGTTTACACACTCAATGCTATGTTCAAACTGTATACAGAAACGTGTACAATACTGACTAAAAACGAAACATAACCTTATTCGTGTTGTAATTGAGATGAAAGTGATAACTTTAATTAAATAAAACAGTTTTCCATCACGATGCATTGATGCAGTATGTATTTATATAGGAATGTCGAATTCAGAATTCAAAACAATTTAAAGTGTCTAACATTCTTTTTAGACAGCACGTTATACATACGATCTCTCAAATCACGTGATACAAACTAAGTTACTGGAAATGTTTGGGTATTAAATACCGATAAGGGAACTCCTATAGAAGCAACAAACACAACCAAGACAATACAATAGCAGACTCGGTTTAAGTGCTGTTAATGAGAGGTACTGTAAGAAGCAACACCTCTCCCCCCCCCACCACCCCCTCCCCCTCCCACCACCACCAAAGCATCTCATTAAGCGGTATTTTAATGCAGTTATAATGTAACGCGTAACTCCATTGGCCAACGTCTCATATTTTCGACCGTAAAATGCCCGATTTACCGCCTGAAATATACGTGACATCACAGAATGTTGTAACAAGCAATGGCATGTCAACGAAATTCCGTTACTGATGAATTTGAGTTTTCATAGAAAAACAAGTGTGTATGTATGATTTTACTTTATATTTCTGGCATTTAAATAGAAAAGCATTATAATTGAGATAACCATGCTAATATTTTCAATCTGAGACGGAACTGTATGTGGTTGGTTTTACGGTCTGAAATTACGTTTTACGGCTCCCCTACCGCGTCGTCCTAATACAACATTTCAGACCGTAAAACCACTCACATACCGTCCCAGACTGAAAATATTAGCATGGTTATCTCTAAAGAGTATGAGAGTGGACCTTTGGAAACGGCCGAACACGACATATACAAAATATTGCAGTCTCGGTTTGATTGAGACTGTTCATGAACGGTAGTGAAATATGCTAGCTACCGCTCACGCCCTCTAGCCCCGGTTGAGCAGAACTCAATATTCATAAAATCAATAGTATACAATTTTAACCATCCCGAAGGGGGCATGCACATGGCGGCGGACATGGAGTATATTTCTTCCCCATGTCGTACGGCGTATGGTCCCAGTATTTAATAAAATTAAATGCCCCGAAGAGCGAAATAAACATAATGGAATTTAGTTGGGAGCAGCGGTTATGAAGCCTGAGTATCACAAGTAACAGCCAAACGACTAAATTAAAAAGCAAACAACATATCCTATGGGTGGTTAAACAAGCCATCTATATTGAGTTCGTTTATCCCAAAGGACCAGTAAACATAACACTACAATGAGACACAATGAGTCACTCCAACATGACACGCCTGACACAAGATGTTTACTATTTGCATTATTATATCCAATAATAAGTAATACAAGTATGTTCAAAACAGTAAGGACTTTGTATTGTGTACATTGTTTGTCCAAACGAGTAAGGACTTTGTATTGTGTATATTGTATGTTCAAACTTGTAAGGACTTTGTATTGTGTATATTGTATGTCCAAACCAATAAGGACTTTGTAATGTGTATATTGTATGTCCAAACCAGTTAGGACTTTGTATTGTGTATATTGTATGTTCAAACCAGTCAGTACTTTGTATTGTGTATATTGTATGAAGAAAATCGGAATGTAATAATCGTACTCTTGCGTATACTCATGTATTCGTAGCAATATCCTGACTTTGGTTGTTACGGCGACGTAACTATATTGACTATATTGACGCTGAAGCTTACATATTAATAACTGTTCACGTTTTAGTAATGTATGCATTATACGCATTCCATTTAAACAGGTGTGTTGTGGTAATTCTACATATCTGACTCACATCCAAGTCATTTCTACACCTCTCAGTTGTGTTTAATATGTGTTTATATCGTTCCAGGTGTGTTGTGGTAATTCTACATATCTGACTCACATCCAGATTATTTCCACACCTCTCAGTTGTGTTTAATATGTGTTTATATCGTTCCAGGTGTGCTGGGGGTAATTCTACATGTCTGAGTCACATCCAGATCATTTCCACACCTCTCATTTGTGTTTAATATGTGTTTATATCGTTCCAGGTGTGTTGTGGTAATTCTACATATCTGACTCACATCCAAATCATTTCCACACCACTCAGTTGTGTTTAATATGTGTTTATATCGTTCCAGGTGTGTTGTGGTAATTCTACATATCTGACTCACATCCAAATCATTTCCACACCTCTCAGTTGTGTTTAATATGTGTTTATATCGTTCCAGGTGTGCTGTGGTAATTCTACATATCTGACTCACATCCAGATCATTTCCATACCTCTCAGTTGTGTTTAATATGTGTTTATATCGTTCAAAGAAGAAAATGGGGACCATTCTAAGAATAGACATGTCAGACTAAAAAACAGCAAATCCGTTGCTACTTAACTGTTCTTTGACACACTTGTTCATACCAGAAAATAAAAGCTGAGAAAAGTTTAAAAACGAACACTATATAACAACCCATCACTTAGCCAATTGTTTGTAGAAAACAACGGATTCTTTATTTTTCACAATAGAAAGTGTTGATAAGATAATATCATTGAAAACAAATTAAAGACGCCATACCGCCTTAAACCAGTTGAGCGATGCAGCCACTCTACGATATATTGTTTCTAAAACCAAAATGCATATTTTGCAGAAAGAACACATTTCGATGGTAGCATTTGCGCAATGCAAATTATATAATTTAATAAAGAGCAAACCAATTATATAAAATAGCATCTCGGGGGTTGTTGCATTGTGTAGGTTCAAAGTACGATACGAGTCGGTCTTAACATTCGATTTGGCATAGCACATTATCTAAGATTGGAATTGTAAACTTTAAGTACAAAATACCGGCTTAACTGACACTATACAATTTCAGGGCAGAAGGGTGTTGCGGAAGCAGACATAAGTACAGCTTCGCGTCCTCTCCAGAATTAGTTTAATCAGATTTAAGTACGTTCATTATCGACAAAACTGATAGTTTAGCAAGATATTATAGGGTTGCATTTCCTGAATTAAATGTAGATTAAATACAATGTCATGTTAACTCTAAGGCGTTCTGAGATTCAAGATAGCACTTTTTGAAAGGATTGATTAGTTATGTAAAAGAGCATGAGAGTGGACCTTTGGAAACGGCCCAATACGATAAATACGAAATATTGCAGTCTCGGTTTGACTGAGACTGTTCATGAACGGTAGTGAAATATGCTTGCTACCGTTCACGCCCCTAGCCCCGGCTTTAGCAGAACTTAATATTCATAAAATCAATAGTACATAATTTTAACCATCCCCAAGATGGAATGCATATGATGGTGGACATGCTATTTAACTGTCATTATTCCATTTCCAGCGGCGTATGTTCCCAGTATCTAACAAAATTCTATGCCCCGAAGAGCGAAATAAACAAAATGGAAGATTATAAGAAGATAATCCGGCAAAAAATGTGTATCTACCGGGTTTTAACTCGTCTATTTTATTATCATGTTTCATTAAAAACTGTCGAAGGCTGCCTTTGGCAGTCTATACTAAAAATGATGCGATTATTCAACAGTGTTAACGGTCCGGAGGTTCGTGTATGTGTAAAGGTCGAACAGGAAATGTAGCGTTCCAAGAACAAAGTCAACCAAAACAGGCGTTTAAAGCAAACATCAACTACAGTAGTAAATAGAAGAAAATATTACACACCACATACATAACAGTGTTGGCACTATGGGTACCGCAGTGGAACTCTTACTATACCACATACATAACAGTGTTGGCACTATATGGACCGCAGTGGAACGCTCAGTGGAACTCTTACTATACCACATACATAACAGTGATGGCACTATATGGACCGCAGTGGAACGCTCAGTGGAACTCTTACTATACCACATACATAACAGTGTTGGCAGTATATGTACCGCAGTGGAACGCTCAGTGCTACTCTTACTATACCACATACATAACAGTGTTGGCACTATATGTACCGCAGTGGAACGCTCAGTGCTACTCTTACTATACCACATACATAACAGTGTTGGCACTATATGGACCGCAGTGGAACGCTCGGTGGAACTCTTACTATACCACATACATA
Source organism: Cyrtodaria siliqua (assembly GCA_037043455.1). Taxonomy (NCBI): domain Eukaryota; kingdom Metazoa; phylum Mollusca; class Bivalvia; order Adapedonta; family Hiatellidae; genus Cyrtodaria; species Cyrtodaria siliqua. The sequence goes on from JAWPHD010004982.1 coordinate 131,782, forward strand.
ACAGTGTTGGCAGTATATGTACCGCAGTGGAACACTCAGTGGAACTCTTACTATACCACATACATAACAGTGTTGGCACTATATGTACCGCAGTGGAACGCTCAGTGCTACTCTTACTATACCACATACATAACAGTGTTGGCAGTATATGTACCGCAGTGGAACGCTCAGTGGAACTCTTACTATACCACATACATAACAGTGTTGGCACTATATGTACCGCAGTGGAACGCTCAGTGCTACTCTTACTATACCACATACATAACAGTGTTGGCACTATATGGACCGCAGTGGAACGCTCAGTGGAACTCTTACTATACCACATAAATAACAGTGTTGGCACTATATGTACCGCAGTGGAACGCTCAGTGCTACTCTTACTATACCACATACATAACAGTGTTGGCACTATATGGACCGCAGTGGAACGCTCAGTGGAACTCTTACTATACCACATACATAACAGTGTTGGCACTATATGGACCGCAGTGGAACGCTCAGTGGAACTCTTACTATACCACATACATAACAGTGTAGACACTATGGGTACCGCAGTGGAACGCTCAGTGGAACTCTTACTATACCACATACATAACAGTGTTGGCACTATGGGTACCGCAGTGGAACGCTCAGTGGAACTCTTACTATACCACATACATAACAGTGTTGGCAGTATATGTACCGCAGTGGAACGCTCAGTGCTACTCTTACTATACCACATACATAACAGTGTTGGCAGTATATGTACCGCAGTGGAACGCTCAGTGGAACTCTTACTATACCACATACATAACAGTGATGGCACTATATGTACCGCAGTGGAACGCTCAGTGGAACTCTTACTATACCACATACATAACAGTGTTGGCACTGTATGTACCGCAGTGGAACGCTCAGTGGAACTCTTACTTCACCACATACATAACAGTGTTGGCACTATGGGTACCGCAGTGGAACGCTCAGTGGATCTCTTACTATACCACATACATAACAGTGTTGGCCCTATGGGTACCGCAGTGGAACGCTCAGTGGAACTCTTACTATACCACATACATAACAGTGTTGGCACTGTATGTACCGCAGTGGAACGCTCAGTGGAACTCTTACTTCACCACATACATAACAGTGTTGGCACTATGAGTACCGCAGTGGAACGCTCAGTGGACACCACATACATAACAGTGTTGGCACTATGTGTACCGCAGTGGAACGCTCAGTGGACACCACATACATACAGTGTTGGCGCTATGGGTACCGCAGTGGAACTCTCAGTGGACACAACATACATACAGTGTTGGCGCTATGGGTACCGCAGTGGAACTCTCAGTGGACACCACATGCATACAGTGTTGGCGCTATGGGTACCGCAGTGGAACTCTCAGTGGACACCACATACATACAGTGTTGGCGCTATGGATACCGCAGTGGAACTCTCAGTGGACACCACATACACACAGTGTTGGCGCTATGGGTACCGCAGTGGAACTATCAGTGGACACCACATACATACAGTGTTGGCGCTATATGTACCACGGTGCAACGCTCAGTGGATTGATTGATTGAATTGGATTTTATAGTCGCACCAACAGCTAAGGTCATATGGCGACTTTCCAGCTTCCATTGGTGGAGGAAGACCCCAGGTGCCCCTCCGGGCAATTTTCGTGCACGGGCGGGCACCTGGGTAGAACCACCGACGTTCCGCAAGCCAGCTGGATAGCTTCCTCACATAAAGATTCCTAGGCCCCTGAGGGATCGAACCTACAGCGGTGAGGGGCAAGTGATTTCAAGTCAGAGACGTTAACCACTCGGCCACGGACGCCCCCCAGTGGAGTTTACAACTGAGTGCACCAATCCTTACCCTTACTACATTGTTAACCCAATTAAACCGGATCATGTAAAGCTGTTGGGTTTGCATGCAGTTTCTCTCCAATGTTGCAATTTCTGCATCACGATTTTGTGTTTCAAAACTACAATACGTAAATCACCAACGTATGTATGCAATATATTTATGATTTCTTAGCTATTTGCATTGATTTAAAGACGAAGAAGACACATTAACGTGCACAATACCATTAAAACACGTTGAAGGAAACAATGGACGCATACATTACGTTACTTTTTAATTACAAAACACGATAAAGTACATTAACATACTGGCCAATTTACTTCAGTCACGTGGTCATATTGATTCGCAAATTATGCAATCCAATTAATTTATGTTTTAATTGAGAATTAGTTTTTAAATGTAGACATGTATGTAACAATGTATTTCTCTGAATATCTAATTTGCAGCAATTTTCATACATTTTCATTTGCTTGATCGGTGCCTCGATCAAATTGCAAACAAATGTCATTTATGGGTTCATTTATTTTAAAATATAAGCCTTAGGTAGTAATGGAATATATAGTCCTATAGAAATCACAGCTTTCAAACGCAATGGCATCGTAAGTCCACACTGTACTGCAAACAAGGATCAATATTTAATTAATTATAAAATGAAAAAGACAAAATACAACAATGCCTATAACAGCCTTGAGATAGACATATTTACGAATTAAGGTGTCGTTGACGTTCAAAGTGACGTAAATGTTATGCTTTATGATTCAGTCTTGATAGATTAATCAAGAGTTAATTCGTGCGGAAACACTTGGAAGCCAGAACTGTTGTAATTTGTCATGGAATGTAGCACTATATCAGTTATTGAATAGACATAATTCCATTTGATGACATCAAAACTGAACCACAAATAATTAGTCTAAGGATATTGAGTTTCCATCGTTATTGCAACTAATATTAATACCTCTCGTTGGCCTTCTGGGTAGAACCACTTATAAGCAAAGTGGAGTATTTATCTTGTTCAAGGATAAATAAGATGACAAAGATCTCTCGATGATATCAGACGAACACAGAGTTACTTTCATGTTGTTCGTCCATGTATACGTTACGTTCTTAACAAAATATTAATACACAAGTTGAACAAGGAAGTAGAAATGGAGAATCGTGTAATGATAACAAAGTGCTAGAATTGTTCATAAAAAGTTATTACATAAAACATTGTTATAACTAGGAGTGTTTTATTACCTGATTGATTAATTCCAATATACATGTATGTAAATACGATCAAATAAATACAGTCTCTGACTGTTTATATAAGACAATGCCTACGTATGGGAATGTGCCTTATGGGAATCACATTTTCCTGAAAAATAAATCGCTCTTATCAGGAACAAGCAACTCTGTAGTAAAAACACGTATTCCTACAGGAAGACACACCGATAAATGACTTGTCCACATTAATAGCACTTAAGATTGATACGCCCATTTCAAAACGTAGAATGTGTATGTGTTTAACTCGTACACATATACTATTAATTTGTTCAAGTAACAACAGTGCACATGAGATTCAAATAACCACCAAAGACGACTAATTTTATTCAGCATGCTATGTTTAAGAAACAGTAGAATAAGTCGAATAGAAAATGTAGCATTGAATGCCAAGGGCCACAGTCAACCACAAACACGCACAGAAACATACAACAACTACAAAGATGAATAAAAGGCAAGATATGACATGACAAACATAAAGGGGTTGACAATATGACTGCGCCTTAGAACGGTCAGTGGCAAGAAATGCCTTCGGGTTTAAATCGTTCTAGTGTGCACCTCACCTCACTCTTACCCTCTTGTCATCCCAACAGTGTGTAAATAAACATATCCCGACCAGGTTTAAACAAGGCAGCACTTATAGGCTATATAAATATAACACATAAATAATCATGTATACTTGATATAAGAAAGACCAGAAAGGCACAAATTAAGTACTCACTGACTTGGCAGAAGCCAGAGCAACAAACTGTTAAGGGTACGACAAGACAAGATTTAAGACAAACTTCAAACGCTACCGTCCTATGAGGATTTAGGTAGATGTCAGTTTAGAGTCCACAATATGTCCCGTCATCGCACAACCACTAAACATGCAGTACGTTGCAAAATGATAACCTCTTTTGAGTTAAACGAAAGTCGTCTAAATCGACAATAAAAGGGAGTACAGGCTGTGGGGCTAAAAATCTATAAAATGACCAATGTAAAAGGTGTAAGGATTTAAAAATATAGATGGAATATAGATGGAACATTTAACATTATATATTACAGCATGTCTTTTTTCAGGCCACCGAGGTATCTCCAAATTATATAAAGCTATTACATGAATCACAATCAACATTATTATAGGACGCTCACATTAAAATACACTGCGACTTTTTGTTACCGCCAAGTTTAAAATAGCTAACCCTGGCGCCTAACCATAGCTAGAAAATACTTTTGTTTCTGTTCATTGATTCATGTCTAATTTATATTTGTTTTTATAAATTTACAAATCCTGATGTACTCTCTTTAATATGCACAGTGTATGTCATTTCAAATACGTTATTAGAATACAGTCTTGTTTGTTAGTAATTTATTACAGTTTTAACATATATTAGTCTTGTTATAACGTGTCATCCATAACGTTTAATCAAACATTTCAATCATATGTTTACCCTCCAGCCGGTCACACCAAGGATAAAACAAAAATGTGTCTACTTCGAGGATTTCCAGTGTGGCAGCACTATAACGTGTGATAGATATCAGTTTATCACATAGCTGTTCTAGTATACAAAGCGAAATATAATCTCGCTCCAAATTACATATGCAAAATATTAACCTTTTCCAGCAGTAACATATATAGCCTTCGATCTATTACAAACAGTGATTTAGTAACTCCCAAGCCACGTACAAATTATATGAAAAAATCCTTTACATTTTTAAGTGCACAAGTATGGAAGAGTGTGCCTGTACAGATTCGTTCATCATCGTCGTTACAATCATTTAAATATAGATACAGATCACATTTATTGCAAAGTAATGTATTATCATTTAACGATTAATTGTTCAGATAACAATATAACAAAGTAAACATATAACTGAATTTTGAGTAAAAATCCGCTTGTACTGTATTATTTCATGATCTTTAATATTGTTTCTTGAAAATTAACTAATGGAGTGTGTGTCGATGTATATATGCATAGTGTGTGTGTGTGTGTGTGTGTGTGTGTGTGTGTATGTGCGTGCGTGCGAACGTATGTGCGTGCGTGTATGAGTTTTTTGCAGAAGGCCACATTGAAAATAAGATGTATATGATGTATGTTATATAACTCTAATGTGTTACCTTTAAATAAAGCTTTTATTATTATTGTTATTATTATTATTATCTCACTGCTAAAAGAAGACATCATCGCGTTATGACCGAAAAAGTGTTAAAATCGATTTTAGCACTACCACCATCAAACCACCTATATCCCACCTGTTCACCAACATAAGTAAAACATTGCGTTGTAAAAGATAAGATGACAGTGCTTTGGACCTCAGTTAGTTAGTGATAAGATACAGAACTCACATAATACAGTTACATTAATCATGTATCCGTTATGATATCTGTATCGTGTGAGGCACAAACCATGATGTGCATCACTGCATAATCGTGTCAACAAAGAAAAATTCGACACAAGAAGAGAAATGCACACTTAAAAACCTTCGTATATTGAGATTACCTGAATATTGCGATTATTGAGATGGTCGTAGATCAATATTGAAATATGAGACATGTCAGCCGATGTCAAAGTTTGACTTTTTAAAGGCAATGTATTGTATAAATTGTCGAAGTGTCAGTATTCTTCGCTGTTGCCGAAGTGTCAGTATTCTACGCTGTTGTTGAAGTGTCAGTATTCTACGCTGTTGACGAAGTGTCAGTATTATACGCTGTTGTCGAAGTGTCAGTATTCTACCTGTTGCCGAAGTGTCAGTATTCTACGCTGTTGCCGAAGTGTCAGTATTCTACGCTGTTGTCGAAGTGTCAGTATTCTCCGCTGTTGCCGAAGTGTCAGTATTCTACCTGTTGTCGAAGTGTCAGTATTCTACGCTGTTGTTGAAGTGTCAGTATTCTACCTGTTGTCGAAGTGTCAGTATTCTACGCTGTTGCCGAAGTGTCAGTATTCTACGCTATTGTCGAAGTGTCAGTATTCTACGCTGATGCCGAAGTGTGAGTATTCTACGCTGTTGCCGAAGTGTCAGTATTCTACGCTGTTGTCGAAGTAGAACATTATTTGTCAATTAAGTAGCATTAAAACCGAAGTACTTCTGTTACAAATTTAGAAATTGCTTTAATTGTATTCCGGATTTTCAATATACTCCAAATAAAGCAGCAACTTGAGTCAGATAAAAGTCATGATGAGGACATGACGAGTAATTTCGTTATTATAAAATGTAAGAGTTTTATGTCTAAATCAAGTGATATAGTTCAATCGAATGACATCTATTGGATCGAATTATTTACAAGCATTCAAACAATCATATTTGTTTTTCTTTTTTTATAATAATATGGGCAATGCATTGTGGAATTATAATTCGTATACGAATATATTGCACGACAATAATTGTAATATAAATATGACAACAATGTATTGTGTTATCGTACGCAATACATAATATAACATATCTTTATCTTGTTATAACGTGCGATACATTGTTCGTGTTATTGCAAATAGATGTGAATATCAGGCTTTATAATAGATAGTACATGTATTAACCATAGTAAAAAAGAAACCGTTGTCATTGTTCAATATAGCATCCAGGTACCACCGTTGTCATTGTTCAATATAGCACCCAGGTACCACCGTTGTCATTGTTCAATATAGCATCCAGGTACCATGGTTGTCAATGTTCAATATAGCATTCTATTGCCGTAGAGCTTTACCTTAAACCAAATAATGTCACTAAATGCGTATAATTATCATAATTGTTTAAAACTGTGTTTGAAATTTAAATATGATCGTATGTTTTATTTTAAGTCAAAAATATAAATATAAATACAGCAAAAATTAGTTATTATGAAGAACATGTTCTGGAGTGATGTTTTAAAGGCTTTTTATAATATCATAGAAAATAATACTATATCAACAAATCAACATTTTCTGGCAAGTCCACTATATTATAATACAAACTTGGTTATAGGAGGTAAAACCTTCTTTATGAAAGAATTGTATGACAAGGGAATTTATCTTATAAATGACCTTTTTAACACTGATGGACATTTGTATTCCTTGGATGAATTTAGTACCATATATAAACTTAAAACAAATTTCATGACTTTCAATGGAATTATAGCATCAATTTAATCCATGGCAGGTAACAAGAAGATAATTTACAGGGACATAACTCAGAAATTATTCGAACCAACACTGCCATTAAATATCACACCATTCTTAAAAACAACAAAAGGAAGTAAAGAATTTTACTCTATACTTAATAAAAATACAGAACAACCTTCTTCTAAACTTAAATGAGAACAAAATTATAACATGGAGCAAGAAACATGGAAGAAAATTTATATGGCACCTTTCAAATCAACCTCTAGTTCTACATTACAGTGGTTTCAACTTAGAAGTATCCATAGAATTTTACCTACAAGAAAATATTTGCATACCATAAATTCAATAGATAGACCTCAATGTCACACCTGTCACCAGGAAGAAACATTGGTCCATTTGTTATGGTCTTGTCCTGATAAACAGAACTTTTTACATCAAGTAAACAATTGGTTATACACTAAAAATGTTTTAATTCCATTCACTGAGGAGTTATTTATTTTTAACATTGGAAATAATATGTCTACAGCTGATCTCAGTGTAATACTTGAAATCAAGTACTATATATTTTCTTCTAAACGCCTAAATACACCACTATCTATAGCAGCCTTCAAAAACAGACTTGTGTACTGTTATAAAACACTTAAAGAAATGGCTATTATGAACAACAATCTAGAACCTTTCTATCAAAACTGGCAAAAATACAAAGACATTTTCGAACCTTCCTAAACTAAACTCATTACAAAATGAGTTTCTGTAAATTTATGTAATTCATTGTATGAAATATTTACCAAATAATGGGATAAAAGGTAATAATATCTGAATAAAATGTGTTTACCAATTTAGCTGAACCAAGACCGCATCACTTTTAAAGTTGATATCATTGTAATCAATTCTCATATGTTTCCTTTTGTGAGGGGCTGCATGGGGGTTAACATACAGAGTAGGAAAACCTTCCCCTTAATAATAAAAATATTAACTGCATCTATTGCAACATGTAGTATAACTATTTGTTTACATTTTAATTGAATAATGATAATATGCTTGTACTTTGTGCTCATATGAATCTTCATGAATTATTAAGATATATCATTATATTTGTAAGGTGTGCGGTGGGATGGTCCTCCCCGACCCATCACACACCTATTTACGGGAAGAATAAACGGGTCACCCAAGTGGTGATCGAACAAAAATAAATTTTAAAAGATATATAAAAAAATATATATATAAATAAATGTTGAATTAAAATTGACAAATTACATGTATAGGACAGTTTGCTAGTATGTTACCGATGATTTTATAAATTTACCAAAATAAGCATTTTATTCATATTTTATGAGACAAAAAATGAATAGTTATTGTTGCTGTATTATCACATACCATTTGGTCAAAGTTTATAATTTTTTCATTATTTGCAAATGTGTGTGTTTTGCCCCTAAATCTTAAGTTATATGTTTTTCATTTCCTTTATTAAAGAAAGTAACGAAACTTTTTATAACTGAGGACATCATAACAATGCCTGCGGCTGATGTTTAGAACTAGACGTTTTTATAAATTTAATAATGTTCAAAGTTTTAGTTATATCAAAATAATTGCATATTCCATTTTTTTACATTTACACATGGACAAATACGGATGCAGCAAAATTAGGAATCACATAATAGTTCATGTCATATCGAAAGAAACATTAGACTTGACAATAAAATGAACATATTCGGCGAGAATGTCAAGATGTTTGAATCGGGTACATAATGAAAGTGTTACGTTATAAGCTGAACACCTCTCGTACAAGCATTGCGGTGTAGGTACTGAAAAACTTTTTTTTTATCATAATACGCCAATTATTTATGTGGATTAAATGAGTTCGAGGAAGACATGTCCTTTAAATGTCCATCCTTTTGTTGCAGATCACCTTAAAACAGTTTGTTTTCAATGGTCTTTGACCACTAAACCATCTTCGAAAACGGAACAAGGAACTGGTTCTTCGTTCCTTTAACAAGGAACTGGTACTTCGTTCCTTATTCGTTATTCGGAGCAGATCACAGTTCAAGATGTTCATTGCAAATCACTTTTTCGCTCGCCAGAAAAGTAATTTAAAATAAAGAGTTTGAGATGTATCTTGGCAAGCGAACATTACTGTTTGTGAATGGGTAAAGAAATGTGTGCAATGTACTACAGTTCCTTATTGGGAGTACTGACATCGTGTTGTGGCTACACGTCCCTTTAAAGAGATTGTTTTGATCCGGTCGTTGTTTCTTGATGTTTCTTGCTAAAAAAAAGATTATTATTCGAATAGGGAAACAAATACTCAAGTTCTTATTCGACTATTCACAACAGTTCTGTGGCTACATCACTGTACAAGTCACTTTAAAATTCAGATTAGTTTGGTCCGGTCATGCTACACAAATGGAAAAGTGTGAGGTCTGCCTCCACAACAAAACAATCGACCGTCATATATAACCTTACAGCCTAATGGGGAAAGGTGTGCACGGGAAATTTCTAAAAAGTGTCAGTAGTATGTTTGTGTTAAATTTAACGGAGAGTTTCCCGTGTAAGATGTGTACAAGACAAGGGGATGTAAGCAGTCCTCTGATGTTTGTGCTTTTTATTAATGACTTATGTACTCTTCTGAGAGAGAAATGCCAGACTGGTATATTTGTAACAAACGACATCCCTGACATATTAACGCTGTTATTTGCCGATGATTTGGGAAACTGTGCAGAAACTGCGATACAACTACAAAGACAATGTTATTAAAGATTTCTGCGATAAGACGGGTATGAGAGTAAATCTCTCAAAAAACGAAGTAATAGTCTTTAGAAAAGGTGGACCATTGCATAACTATGAAAAATGGACTTCTGGTGATAGTCCGATAAAAACAACGTCCCTGTATAAATATATGGGGCTCATATTTACTCCCGAACTTTCATGGTCAAATGCAAAACGAAAATTAGCAGCACAGGCTAAAAAATATATAAAAGCTGTTCAATATTATCAAAGTAAGTTTGGTTACTTTCACAGTACAGAAATGTTTAAGATATTTGATGCGATGGTCAAACCCATACTGTGTTACGGTTCAGAAATTTGGGGCTTCGCATATTCCGACAAAATCGAATCGGTACAGTCACGAGTATGTAAATCGTTCCTTGGTATCAACTTTTCGGTAAATAATAGCATGGCTATCGGCGAGTGCGGAAGACTACCGTTATGCCACGAATATTATTCAAGATGTATAAAATATTGATGTAAACTCCTGCAAATGCCTAATACTAGATATCCAAAAAGTTGTTACAATATGCTTAAATCGTTGGACGATGTAGGTCGGAAAACATGGGCATCAGAAGTTAGACATCTTCTTTTTAAGTTTGGATTCGGTTTCATATGGATAACCCAAGATATAGGTAACCCTGATATATTTTTGTCCCAACTGAAGTTAGGGATCGCAGATTGCTTACAACAAGATTGGCACAGTAGTATCGATAATTCTTCGCGATGTGACCATTACAAACACTTCAGATCTCTTTTAAACGTTGAGAAATACATTAGTTTAGATATGCCATTTCATTTGAGAAAAGCTATGGCACGATTTCGATGCTCAAGTTATTAGCTAAATATTTAGACGGGCAGACATGTCGGCGTGGATAGAGAAGAACGCATTTGCACTCATTGTCTTGTTCATAATGATACTGAAGTTGTTGAGGACAAGTACCATGCGTTTTTCTTTTGTCATAGATACTCAGATTTGCGTAATCGATATCTACGTGATATATCTGCAAATAAATCCATCGAAACGTTTTATTCTCTTCTTTGTTGTACAAATAATACAACGATATTTATAATTTCATCTTTTATTCATAACATGTTAAAGATCAGAGACCAACAGGTATGAAGTATAGTTCGTACTCACAGTTAAATTTATTGAAATTTAGTTGGAATTGTATGACATTTGATCAGGTGGTTTATTATAATTCACATTATGTATTATACTTGTATTGTGGGCCGGAGGCCTTTGACTACTTAATAAAGAATTATTGTTATCACATTTACATGTGTTAAAAATGACGTAAACACCATACAAACAAAGAAACAAACACACGGATATACGAGACCGCCCGGGTTTTCCTCCCGATCCGACGGATGAAGCTAAGGGGTTAATCTCTTGCCTAATAACACGCCGTCCCGTTCACTGGGCCACACCTGCACCCTAATCATACAATGAACACGTTCTTGGCAGTTGTCGGGAAACTTTCGAACTCCGAATTAAAGGCTGATAATGGATAGATATGGCAAGCAGGAGGTGCAGTTATAATGCATTTGTTCGACCAGTATGTGGACAAAGCGCGTAGGGTGTCAAACATTAGTACGAAACTATTTATATTGTCAAGCGAATTGTCAAAAGAAACTTCGAAACAGATGGTCAGTCAAGAGCGGAGCTAATCGAGCTCTTCTTTGCGAAAACTTGTTAAACAGCCATTCTTGCATTCTCAAATCGAACAAAGCCTTGCATTCAACATACGAACCAATCGCTGCTTTCAACATTCAAATCTCGCCTTGCAATCAACAATCGACGAACACATCGCGGCTTTCAGCATTCAAATCAAGTCTTGCAAGTCTCGAACTTCGCCCTGCTTTCAACATTTGAATGCAGCCCTGCGTTTAACATTTAAGCAAAGGCCTGCGTTCAACATTATAACACAGACTTACGTTCAATATTCAAACACAGCCTTACGTTCAATATTCAAACACAGCCTTACGTTCAATATTCAAACACAGCCCTGCGTTCAATATTCTAACACGGCCTTACGTTCAATATTCAAACACAGCCCTGCGTTCAATATTCTAACACGGCCTTACGTTCAATATTCAAACACAGCCCTGCGTTCAGCTATCGATCCCAGCCCTGCATTCATCATTCGATCCCAGACCTGCATTAAACATTAACTCCGAGCCCTGCGTTCAACATTCGATCCCAGCCCTGCATTCAACATTCGATCATAGCCCTGCATTCAACATTCGATTCCAGCCCTGCATTCAACATTCGATCCCAGACCTGCATTCAACATTCAATCCCAGACCTGCATTCAACATTTAATTCCAGACATGCAGTCAACATTCGACTCCAAACCTGCAGTCAACAATCTGACCTTGCCTTGCGTTTAACCCAGCTCTGTATTAAACATTCGAACTCAGCCTTGAGAATTTTAAATATAGATTGATGGTAAAATTAAAATCAAAATCGAAAAAAATATTAGATTATGGACTCGAATCGCTCGATTAATTCGATTTGTTTTTTCTCGGGTTCGTTCTTTTACGGCACTACTGAGTTCGTCAGTATGGTTTTGGTCAAGACAATTTCCCTTAGCCTCTTTATTAGATGGGGACGTAAACCTAGATGGTCCGTTTTATCAGATTTATTCTCCTAATACGTTCAACCATAAAACATATTGTTGTTAGTAAGAGACACACATTTGGAGAGGTAATGCAAAAATAAAACATAAGTGCTAAACCGTTAAAGGCACCTTCTTGAAGGCACCTTCTTGAAACTGCCTACGTATCGGGTTAATGGTACTGTGGTGACATGTGTTCTACCAAACTGTCTAGTATGAATATGTTTGATATTTCTAACGAAGCAAGACAATGTATTGTTTTGAGGATACAGCACTATCTGGCATCGTAAAGCGTGAATGAGATAATTTGTCCGTCCAAGCAACAAGGAGTTTACAAGGGAAACGCCCCATCAAAAAAGCATTGAAACAAACGCCCCCAAACAATGATCTATCAATCCAGTGTGTTATTTGACATGAGTGAAGCTGGAGAGCTTCTCTTGAAAGAAATGTAAACAATTCTTAAACAGATGATATCGTTTTGACATTATATTTACTTGGAAAAGTGCCTCTGCTGTCGAGGGATTAACGATGTTGCGATGTAAACCTTCTCGCCACTTACCACCGTGGGTTCGAATGCCACTGGGAGCTCAACTTGTAAGTACTGGTTCTACCCATAAACAAGAGGCCCAAGAGGGCCTGTGAACGCTCTACTGGCTGTTATACCATTGATGAATCGAGTCGTACTACATGGTGTCTAGAGTGTACACAAGGTTTTTCAAGTATTTGACCTAGTGACGTAGTTTTTGACCCTGTGTGACCCATTTTCGAACTTTAGCAAGCTATAATTGAGACAAATATTCTGACAAAATTGCATCAAGATCGGGTCAAAAATATGGCCTCTAGAGTGTACACACGGTTTTTCCAAAGTTTGACCTAGTGACCTAGTTTTTAACACCATGTGACCCATTTTTGAACTTGACCAAGATATAATTAAGACAAACATTTTGACAAAGTTTCATCAAGATTGGGTCAGAAATACGGCTTCTAGAGTGTACACAAGGTTTTTCAAGTATTTGACCTAGTGACCTAGTGTTTAACCCCATGTGACCCATTTTCAAACTTGACCAAGATATAATTAAGACAAACATTCTGACAAAGTTGCATCAAGATCGGGTCAAAAATAAGGCCTCTAGAGTGTACACAAGGTTTTTCCAATATTTGACCTAGTGACCTAGTTTTTAACTTCATGTGACCCATTTCCGAACTTGATTAAGATATAATTAAGATAAACATTTTGACAAAGTTTCATCAAGATTGGGTAACAACTATGACCTCTAGAGTGTACACAAGTTTTTTCAAGTATTTGACCTAGTGACCTAGTTTTTGACCCCACATGACCCATTTTTGAACTTGACCGAGATTTCATTGAGACAAACATTCTGACAAAGTTTCATGAAGATCGGGTCAAAAATATGGCCTCTAGAGTGTACACACGGTTTTTCCAAAGTTTGACCTGGTGACCTAGTTTTTAACACCATGTGATCCATTTTTGAACTTGACCAAGATATAATTAAGACAAACATTTTGACAAAGTTTCATCAAGATTGGGTCAGAAATACGGCTTCTAGAGTGTACACAAGGTTTTTCAAGTATTTCACCTAGTTTTTAACCCCATGTGACCCATTTTCAAACTTGACCAAGATATAATTAAGACAAACATTCTGACAAAGTTGCATCAAGCTCGGGTCTAAAATATGGCCTCTAGAGTGTACACAAGGTTTTTCCAATATTTGACCTAGTGACCTAGTTTTTGACCCCACATGACCCATTTTCGAACTTGACCGAGATTTCATTGAGACAAACAATTAAGATAAACATTCTGACAAAGTTGCATCAAGCTCGGGTCAAAAATATGGCCTCTAGAGTGTACACAAGGTTTTTCCAATATTTGACCTAGTGACCTAGTTTTTAACTTCATGTGACCCATTTCCGAACTTGATCAAGATATAATTAAGATAAACAATTTGACAAAGTTTCATCAAGATTGGGTAACAAATATGACCTCTAGAGTGTACACAAGTTTTTTCAAGTATTTGACCTAGTGACCAAGTTTTGAACTTGCCAGAGATTTCATTGAGACAAACATTCTGACAAAGTTTCATGAAGATCGGGTCAAAAATGTGGCCTCTAGAGTGTACACACGGTTTTTCCAAAGTTTGCCCTAGTGACCTAGTTTTTAACACCATGTGACCCATTTTTGAACTTGACCAAGATATAATTAAGACAAACATTTTGACAAAGTTTTATCAAGATTGGGTCAAAAATACGGCTTCTAGAGTGTACACAAGGTTTTTCGAGTATTTGACCTAGTGACCTAGTTATTAAGCCCATGTGACCCATTTTCAAACTTGTTTAAGATATAATTAAGACAAACATTCTGACAAAGTTGCATTAAGCTCGGGTCAAAAATATGGCCTCTAGAGTGTACACAAGGTTTTTCCAATATTTGACCTAGTGACCTAGTTTTTGACCCCACATGACCCATTTTCGAACTTGACTGAGATAGATTTCATTGAGACAAACATTCTGACAAAGTTTCATGATGATTGCATCAGAAATGTGGCCTCTAGAGTGTACACAAGCAAAAGTTAACGGACGGACGGACGACGGACGACGGACAACGGACAACACACCATCCCATAAGCTCTGCTGGCCCTTGGCCAGTAGAGCTAAAAATGGGGTGGTCTTCTCTACCACAAAAAAATCGATCGTCATATAGGCTTAACATGTTCTAAAACCGACGTAAAACACCATTCAAACAAACAAATATTTGTGGAGGTGAGTGCAAGTCCTACATAAGGTGCGCACTATTAGGAGTTCGACACCATCATAGAAGTATGTATCATCAACTCAGTCAGATCGATCAAGGATTGGTCATATTTCAGATACAACTAAGGATGTAATAATGAGATAAAATGAAAATAATTTATATTTTCTTGTTCTTAATATTTTATGAGTTTATGTAATAATTTAATGAAAATTCTACTAATAATGTCATTTAAATAATTTGAACACAAATGATTTTATAAGTAAAACCATAACAAATAATAGTTATTAGAAAGAGTAAGACATTCAAAGTAGATAATATGTTGTTTTTACTATTGGATAAAAAAACAGGATAAAAAATTAGTTTAAAAAAAACACAAAACACGCACACAAAATAAAACACTTAAAAAGACACACAAAAAACAACAACTTAAAACACCAATTTAAATAACAAAATTCTAACAATCAAAATTAAAATTACTAGCAAATAAATGCTTTCTTCTTTCTTCTCGATTCTTTTTTCTGTTTTTTTATTACGCACATCTGCTTGCTTTTTTTCATATTTTTTCATTTCGTTTTTGAGTTTCTCCGCCAGTTCCTGTTTCTCCACCCTAGCTTCCGTTTCTATATTCTCCATTGTATTCTCCTCTGCCGCCACTTCATGGTGTTCATCTGTGGTCTCTTCTATTTGCTTTATATCTATACTGTGTTGTATATCTTCGTTCGGTTCTTCTTTGTATTGTTTGTCTTCTGTGTTCCTGTCTTGTAACTGTAATGCCTCTTTCTCGCCCAACTCGTCTTTATTCCTGTCACCTGCTACTTCTTTCTTTTCCTCTTCTGTCTTGACGTTCCCTATTTTCTTGTTTTCTGCCTCGCTAAGGTGGTTCTCTTCGTTTTTCTTATTATTATTCATTCCTGTCCCAATTTCTAATCTGAAGAGACCAAATTGTGTGTTGTTAAAGACTTTACGACTCTATTTAGGCTGCTTAAATTCATGAATTGTTTCAGAATCTAATTCAAACCGTCGTACTATATATTCACTTGTTTCGGAATATAATGCAGAGTCGAAAAAAGCTATACAGCAATGATTTGTTTCGGAAACTACTGCAAGCTGTAATATTCTGTATTAATAACTTGTTTCGGACTATAATGCTAACCGTAATATTCTATAATAATAACTTGTTTCAGAATCTACTTCAAGCCGTAATATTCTATATTAATAACTTGTTTCGGAATAAACTCAAGCCGTTATACAATCTATTGAATATATTTGTTGTTTTGGAGTTAATAACAGATTTTATCACATAACTTGCGGTTTGGGGGTGTAATAAAGCAATGATATAATTAGTATATGCCACTAGTGTAATAAAATATAAAAATGAAGTTTGATCATCGTTCGGTCTTTTCCGTTCAGCTCGCTGTGCATCGGAATTGCCTCGTTGATTTCCGTAAATGTCGGAAATCGAATATTGATTTAGGTAAACGTTGAAAACAAACATATTACGGAAATCGACGAGGTAGGTTTTGTTGCAGATATACATATCTTTATTCTCTCAAATCATGCACACATATCATGACAACATGGGGTTACAATAAGCATTTGAAAAGAAATGAATTGAATGTTGTTTAACGGTTCATCAACACAGTATAGGTTATTTAAAGCCGCCCCAGAGAGAGGGGAAGGATACATAGGAAAGCGGGAACCTGCCCTACTCTTATTATCGAATAGATTCCTATGGTTCTTTAACGTGCTCGGAAGATAGACCGATACACGGGACCGCCCGGTTTACGTCCCCATCCGACGGACGAGGCTAAGGTAAAGTGTCTTGCCCAAGAACACACCGACGGAACTCAGTGGCACCACGGAGGATTGAACCCGGGGCCTCCGGTTACAGAAAATAAATGAGGCTTGACACAAACTAACATACAGTAGAACAAGAAATGTAAAGTGATCTATGCGGGAGAGATAAATAGGATTTATTAATTTTTTCTATTTGAATTTTAACATTATATTTTTTGTAAATAAGCACACATTTTTTGTATTCAAAAATATTTTCAGTACTTATATTCCTAACTTTGTGCAGACTATATTTTTTTCATGTTTAGCACTTGGCGTAGATACGTGATATTAACATTTTGGGTCATTGTGAACTCGATCGTTTAATTTCGGTAATGTATAGTGTGTGTTGTTGATACGGGAAAAAATAGAAAATTGGGGAAAGAACTATAATTGCGGGTGAACGGACGGACGGATGGATGCATTGATGCTTTTGGGTGGGTCGACGGACGGATGAATGTGAAATATAAGACCTACCTTCGCATAGCGCTTTCATTGAAACTGTAAGCTCGAGACTGTCTGGACTGGCTGTAATTTAACAGAACAAACATTTACCATGGTATCTTGAATTCAATACTGTAGGTCGACGTTAGAAAAAGATAAATATATCTATAATAAATTCGAAATATATTATAAATTGGGGTTAACATCAAAAAAACGGCAACATATTGTGTTATCTAAACCTGACTGCTGGAAGTGAAATTGAAATATATATTTTAGTCGCACTAACAGCTGTCATAAGGCGACTTTCCAGCTTGCATTGGTGGAGGAAAGCCCTAGGTACCCCTCCGGGCAATTTTCGTTCCGTAAGCCAGCTGGATAGCTTCCTCACATAAATATTTCTTGGCCATGAGGGATCGAACCCACAGAGGTGAGGGACAAGTGAGGGACAAGTGATTTCAAGTCGGAGAATATAACCACTGGGCCAAGTACGCCATATAAACATTTCTCACAATACATACATAAATTTCGCGTATGCTATATTGGGACAGTCTAATTTGGAAAATATGGGCTTTGAAGTGATGCTACTCATTGAAATATGCCTCTAACTGATAAAATTCGATTGACAAAGTACACAGTACCGATAAGTACATTTCCAGGTGAAAGAAGGTGTTCAAAATATCAATTCTACAAAGTATGTGCACTTTAATGTACATTTTATAGGATCGCACTTTGCATTTCTGACACAATATAACGAGACCGTTAAAGGGACACATAAACATCTTAGAGAGCTTATATAACGTCTATCGGGTTTAACTTTAACTATAACAGCATGGGAAGATTCTTGGTAGAATGTAAAGAGTGTTGTTCGGCCATTTAAAGGGACAAACGGCAATCTTCAAGTCTATATCAAGCATTAAAATTAGCGTTTATTATTTCAGTATCATTTTGAAAACATGCTTGCATTTAATTTAATTAAATTCTGAGTTTCCTTCTTATTTTTCTAAATGTTTAAACATATAATGGGTGCAATATAATCAACAGTTAGTGATATGAAAAAACAAAACAATTTGCTTTATACTATTGTTATTATTAATATTAATGTATTTACAAAAGCAAGATATGTAGAAAACTAAAGGGGCCGCGAGTTTTAAAACATCAAGACTGCCGTGTGACCCTTTAAAGTACAGAGAACTGTAAACAACACAATAAAGCTATGTTCACGTCACTGTAAATTATTCTCTCGTATCCTTGTTGGTTCATGAAATATAAGCTGCATAAGCGTCCAAGCTTGATGATATATTGGTTCCCTGAATACGTATCGGAAAAATACTCCTTTCACAAGAGGTGTCTACAAATAAATAACACTCGTTAAATACATCGTTGTGCATTTATTTCATTAAGAAAATCCAGATTATGGTAACAGTCGTTTCCCAATTGATAACTATCTGAAAACAAATTGAAATAGAAGTGAAACTACTGTTGTAATAACGTATGGCCCGAAGCTTTGCGTATGATGCAACAAATGTAATACAATTTGTTGAACACTAAGTAAAAACAAAACTGTATATTTTGCTTTGGTCGGCATGACCTGTGAATGAAATGAATGTTTCAGAAGACAATATTATTTTTTTTTGTTTGTTTCTCAGTTTTATTCCGAACTATTTCGACCAGTAATACATTGTCTTTCTATGCAATTGTCCATGTTTGGATGTTTTTAAAGTTCTACTTTCATGGGCCACTACCTGGGAAGATACCTTACCAAACTGCATCGCCCAGTAATACATTGTCTGTCTATTTTCCACGTTTTTATGTTTTTAAAGTACTACCTTTAAGGGTTACTACACGGGAAGCTAAATACCTTGCCAAACTATTTCGACCAGTAATACATTGTGTTCTATGCAATTTTCCATGCGGGGATGTTTTTAAAGTGCTACATGCAAAGGCTACTACCCAGGAAGGTAAATACCAGGCCTACTCCATCAATGTCTTCTATCCGAAATTGTGTTACATTTTACTTGCATGCAATACAAGAAGAAAAAAGTTAAACTGCATTTAGTTAAAATCCCTACCCATGCCTTTAGTACGCAGACACCTGCCGCAAAATCGCCAGTGCACTACCCGCTCTCTCCGCTCTCCGCTCAAACACAAAACGTTTAAGAAAATGTATGGGCTAGGAACTAAAGTATCGCTCCTGTTGCAAGCTGGTACGGACACATATAAACAAAAAAGATATCATTTGAGGATTGTTCTAAAACAGATATGGTAATTCTATCTTGAGAACTATGACGTCATAGTTCCAAGTTACGATATATGGAATATTGATAAATATCATTTAAAGCAAAGCAAAGCACTCAAAAATAATGCAACAATTGGTCATTTAAAGCATTATTACTATTTGGTATACATATTTTTCATACAGTTGCTTTCATTTGTTTCCTATAAATCAGTAAATGTTGATATTAATAAATATTCCATATATTGTCATTTGAACTATCACGTCATAGCTCTCAAAATGGTGGCTTCCATATCCGTTTTATCAGAACCTTCAAATGATCATAATATCTTTATTCCAAATATTTCAGAACTCTCAGTAATAAATATTGTTTGGCTGTGTCACTACATTAACTTCAATATAATTAAAATTAGTCGTGTGATTCTTAGGTTTCAAAACATGATCAATTACGTAAGTGCGAGTGCATGAATAAATATCTCGAGGTTTCTTAAAATAAACTTTGCTATTCAGAAATTATTTGATGGCAGAATAAATAAAAATTATTTCCAGAAATAAACATCAGCTATACCTTCGAGTATTTCGTTTAGGTTTCTTTGCTTTAGGTTTTGGCATAGCTTTCGGTCTTTCCCGTGGAGGCGGTCTGCTCCAAGGCGGCCAAGGCTCCCTCCATCTTAGATCATTGTCACAGAACTCTCTGAAAAGTAATAACACTTAAGCATATATTATGTATTGGACATATATCTGTGAAACTTTCCAAACCGAATTCGTGCTATACATGCTTCCTAACACGTGCGTTCTGTTCCTGTACAGTGAGATATACTGGTAGTGCCGGTACCGTAACGATATTCTGGTAGTGCCGGTACCGTAACAATATGCTGGTAGTGCCGGTACCGTAAACATATTCTGGTAGTACTGGTATCGTAACGATATTGTGGTAGTGCCGGTACCATAACGATATTCTAGTAGTGCCGGTACTGTAACTATATTCTGGTAGTGCCGGTACCGTAACTGTATTCTGAAAATATTATTGTGTTGCCAGTACGTAACGATAGTGCCGGTACCTTAACTGTATTCTGGTAGTGCCATTTCCGAAACCATATTCTGGTAGAGCCTGTATCGTAACGATATTCTGATAGTGCCGGTACCGTAACGATATTCTGGTAGTACTGGTACCGTAACTATATTCTGGTAGTACCGGTACCGTAACGATATTCTGATAGTACCTGTACCGTAACGATATTCTGATAGTGGCAGTACCGTAACGATATTCTGGTAGTGCCGTTACCGTAACGATATTCTGGTAGTGCCGGTACCGCAACTATATTATGAAAGTGCCGGTACCGTAAATATATTATTGTAGTGCCGGTACCGTAACTATATTCTGATAGTGCAGGGGCGATTTAGAAAGACAATAAATGCAGTATTGAATTTGATTAAAGTAATGATTCAGAAATCTTGTACGCAGTATCCAAATAAACAAAATGTTTGTACAGCATCCTCGAGTTGAGCTGCATGTGATATATCTACTCCGTCGCCGGGATAGTAAAGACAATCTCGCCTCTCAGCGCGTGAGTACATGGCGATTCTTACGGATGTCTGGAGCTATACAGCACTGGTTCTACCCAGGAAAAATGTGGTTGCCTGCCTCAATCACAAAAAAAAGTATTTTTATGTGTTATGCGACCGCATAATAGAAGATCCCAATGAATAATAAATATCCTTAATGCACAGTTTGTACATGTCAGAAAGGGATGCATAAGCTTACCGCATAATATCTCCCATTGCACAACTGTTGTAGTCTTCTATTTATCACGTTTAAACGAGCTATAATAAAAGCTGTCAGTAGACACCTCGGAAAGAGTATGACGTTGTTGCTATGCACGTGACGTTATCCGGTAAGTTCCGTCTGCGCACGCAACGCACGACGTCGACGTTCACTTTTTGATATGAACGTGACATTATCAGGACGTGTTCAGGTCTCACACCTCAATTAATTTCCCCATACTTTCAAGGGAAATAATAGAGGTGTGAGACCTATAGCTTTATTCCGTATCTTCCGCTTAATTCTCAACACTGGGCACTAAATCCACACCCGGTATCCGGATAAAACCACGTCGGAGCTATACGACGAACGCGGATCACCCTCCAGTGAAAATATTTCCTAGGTGAGTCTAAAAAGTCTTTGTTATGGACGTGGAAACGTGTTTTCCATTCAGGTTTTTAAGCACTATTTTTTTGGCAGTAATTATATAGTTCAACAATTAAGTAAGAAATAAATTAGGCGTTCAGAAAGTGATGCAATCGGTATTGAAACATCATTTATGTTGTAACGCAGCACTGTATCTCGATAGTTCGAGTCTTATTTCTTCCGAGAACGATGTTGATCAGCATGGTTTTGTGTTTAACTACAATACAAATGTATAACAAACTGGCATTTGGAAGTTTAAAGCACGAAGAGCCTGTTTAAATAGCAAACCAGGGCAAATGTGGGAGGGGTGTAAGGAAATATAGATACGACTTACGACGGGTTATGATACGACCACGCTCGGAGCACAAAACACAAATGGTACGACGAACTCGGAGTATAATATTCACTTATTTAAGCTCTTATATGAAATTAAAAGTATTTGATAGCATTTTTAGCTCTACTGCATATGCTAGACGTGCATTTTTCATATCAGAAACAACATAGGCAGATTAGAGTTATGCTATTGACGGTGTTATATCAGAAACAACATAGGCAGTTTAGAGTTATGCTATTGACGGTGTTAAAGGCACTGGAGGCGATCAGGAAAACAATGGGTGTCGTCAATCCAAAAACGAAAACAATCGTAATGTGTTTCAGTTGAATATTCAATTAATAGACTCTACATGTACTTAACGACGCCACAAAAACAATCGATTTAATTGTTGTTCATATTGTTAATGAAATAGTTTGGTCGTGAAAATTGAACGTCGCGTCTAGTTTTTTTGGACAATTCTCGTCGAAGTTGTCCACTTGTGATAATTTTTTCTGTAATGAAAAAAGTCCGAAAACCCCGCAAAGTAAACTTTCACGAAAATCGTGGAAACAATACAGACGAGCAAAGCTCGACAAACGAGCCACTCAGCTTCGCGCAGATCGCGTAGCCCTAAAGTTAAAGCAAAGCACTGAAAGTGCTGATGGACGTTACCACTCAGAAAGTATTGATCAAAATAAAATTCCGAAAAAAACGGGTTTGCGTACTAAGGTGGTGAACATTCCTGCAAATTATTATTGAAATTAACCTAATCGGCGGGGGATAAATAAGTGGTTATGTAATAATGTTTCAATTTAATAAGTGTCAAAGGGGTATAATTGTAAAATGAAAATGTCAAAGAAAGTTGGTCACAACATACGTATACATGAGAGCTCGGTTCCTTTCGAAAACCAATCAGATTCAATCAAGCGTGACAGAGTTATCGCCCCTTGAATGTATGGAAAATAGGAGTTCTGCAAAGACGTTTTCGGTGGCGATATAGCTAAAACAAAACAAACTTCATTGAATAGGATACGTATAAAAAAAAAGGTAAAAGAAAAATACATCGTTTTTGATGAAAATAATTGTATGGTTTGATAAAGAGATGTTTGTGGTACATAGTTATATAATCTCTTCTACTCGCAAATGTTTAATTATTACAAAAAAAAAAGTACATCAAAAGCATAGATTAACAAGTGTTTGCCAAGGATAATCTTTATTATTGGTATAAATATTGCTGATTAGTCATGTATTCTGCTGTATTAAGATTTGTGAATGCCACTTGAAATTTGAATTGTTAAGTTATTTAATGTCATTAATTTCTTGGTCATGTTATTGACCCAATGTCAGATATTTATTTAATATTTCTATTCAATTCAATTTTTATTGAGGCATATACATTTTACAATGTCCATCGCCATCAGCACGATGTTGATTACATTACATCTTTATTTATGATAACTGTTACACAAATGATGTACGGTACGGCACGGATTCTATTTATCTTCAAATTACATCTGATATATATGCATGCTGATTGTTCTATGATATAAATAAATTAGTAAATATTATCGTTTCTCGTTATATACATCCTTCATACACTGATAATATACCGATAATCTCTGTTAGAGTCGTTACTGTTCAATTTCATCGCTACTTTCGGTATTCTCCGTACTACGCACCTGCTATTTTCGTTATATTTCGGAATGTATGGCTTTTACCCACAACCTCATCTAGACGCTATATGCGTATTAATTTGAACAGGATCAAATCCCTTCAAAAACAGCGTATTAATTAAACCGAAGTTAAAATCACTTAATGTTTACCAACTCTTACATATTTATCAATATTTTGTCAATATATGGATCTATTGCCCATTTACAGACTTGCAAATGGTACTACTTTTATCGCGCTGTAATCTGGTGCTCTTTGGTTTCTAGTAGAAATTCGATGTGCGCCAGAATTCCCACTACTGAGGACGGTTGCCTGGCGGAACCGTCTAAAAAGCAACAAAGTTACATCACCCTAAGCTTCGCGCAGCAAAGATCCAAAGTATTCATCTTTACGACATTATATTGGCCATTTTGATAGTCACCGCGTTCTTCATGTCTGGAGTTTACCTCGTCCGGCCAGCTTGAGATTGTTTTAGTATGCGGATTCTGAACTTTTACTTTCATCAATAAGTGTATTTTCAATTTTAACTTGTTTGGCCAATTGTTTGGCCTCTAATTTACCTGTTTTATTGGCATATAACTTTTAAGGAACTATTTAAAGTGTGTCTTTAAGAGGAAAAACATGGCAGAAACAAACGCCCCGAACAATAGTTTGTATATTCCGGTACAAGTGATGTATATTCATTCTTGTTAATGATGTGGAAATTAGATGCAGTGATTGAATTACTTGCATGACAACGGCAAGAAGATAATGTAATTATATATATATTCAAGTTATTGTGATGTGGGTCTGGCAGCGAGGCTGTGTGTTTGTGTTATAAAATTGTTTTCTCATGTACTTTAAGTAGGGAATGATCTATTAACTGTGTGATTTATCTCTAACCTAGTCAAGATCTTTTCTCCCTAAAATGGGAAAGAGCTCTAAAATCTAAACGTGGAATTATTTGAACATATGGGATATTTTAAGGGAAATGAGTATTAAGCAGTGTGTTTAGTCATATCATCAACCAATTTATTATTGAGTTTGAATTAATTAGTTTAACATACAGATTTAATCACCATCGGGCTATGAGTATAAAATGCATGTTTGACTAAACTGATTGAGCGATTGGACGATCAAAACCATAGTTAGCCCTTTATAATATGCATACGTAATGTCTTATTTAACTCGTTACGATTTTTACATTTTTCGTTGCAGGTAATGAGGTTAACGCTTACAGGAATAGTTCTTACCCAAATATTGATGATTAAGTACAATCCTCTCATATAAATTAAACTTTAATAGGCCATTTGGCCATCATAACATTTGCTGTTAACTCTATAACAGACAGTTTTCTTTCTGACAATAATGTTTCGTTTCGTGTGATTATAAAAGTGGCAGGCAGTTCCGCAACCCTCCTTCAGGTATTATACCACTAATTATTTTCCCCATTGACACCAATGTTTAAGTGTCACATATTATTGATTTGCTGCAAATTCAACTCAAGTATGGATAATGCAGCAGTTTCTTTAACGTGTTTAGATTATGCTGAGGCGTTTTAGAGAGTAGCATTTGTTTAAAGATGACTATAGGAATCAGATAACCCTGCCCTACTCTTACGTTTAAATAGATTTGTATGGTGGTACGAATTGTTCCTAAAAGAAGTGGGCTGGTCATATTGACATAACACAACTCAGTCTTGTCATGTAACATTCTCTATATAAATATAGATACAAAAGTCGAACAGGAAAAGTAGCATTCAAGGACGACAGTCAACCACAAACACAGACATAAACAAAAACAACTTTAAAGATAAATAAAAGGCCAAATAAGACATCACAAACACAAAAGGGTTGACAATAGGGCTACCGCCTTGGAACGGTCAGTAGCATAAACGGCCGCTGGGGGTTTAAACCAGTTTCTAGCGTGCCCCAAACATCACACTTACCCTTCTGTCATCCCAATAAAACGGGACGGTGTAAATAAAGAAATCCCCGCCAAGAACTATTCTCTAACCAACAAGGCAGCATTCATTGGCAATATAAGTATAACACAAAGATGCTCGTGTATATATAAATAGCGTAAAAAGCAACAAAGAAGGTACTCAATGACTTGGAAGAAGCCAGAGCAACAAGAGAACAAACCATTGAGGGCACGACAAGACAAGATTGCAGACAAACATCAAACGTCACCGTCCTTTTGGGCTTTAGGTAGACGTCATCATAGAGTCCACAGCCTGTCCGGTCATCACACAATTAAAGAGGAAAGCATAGTGACGAACTGTAAATGGTTCCACCACCAAGCATGCAGTGCGTTGCAAAATGATAGGATCATAACCTCTTTTGATAAACCGTTGAACAAGTTTATCTAAGATAGTATGAAAGTGTTCAAGACCAAGGATCTTAAAAAGTTTATAAATCACGTCACCATAGACGTCAGGTTGTGATAGTCCTTGTCGCAGAAGAGTTCTTACATTACTTTGATATTTGGAAAGAAGATCAGGGTTACGATAATAACATTTTGAAACGGTAACCCTGGAAACGGTAACCCTGATGGAGTAGCTTTTTAGTTATAATAATTAACAATATCAAAATTAAAATCATCTCTCTTGTCATAGATTTTGTTAATTATTTCAACATTTTCAACAGATGCGTACGGACAGACGGTGTTGATTATATATTTACTGTATGTACTTCCGGACCCCATTGTATTCTTCATTGTGGCTAAACCGGATAAACATCTTGTGCATGGTGTTCCTACGTTTACCTCTGTCATCGCCAACGTCGCTGGACGGTATAGCAGCATAACCGGACAGTTCACCTGTAATATTCCAGGGATATACCACTTCTATTTTACATTCGCTGCTAGTTCTAATTGCACAAGTGAAACGTACACAAACTGTTTTATTCGACACAATACCGGCGGCATTGTATTAGGGTATACCACACACAGCGTCCAATCCGCCTCTGCTGCAACCTACCTTATTCTGCACAGAGGCGACACTGTGGATATAAGTTTCTGCTTTGGCTGGGAGCACGTCTTTCCTGGCTTGTCCGGTAACTTCACTGGCGCTCTCATTACACCAGCTTGACATCATAAATGTTATAATAAATCAAATTTAGAAGCACATTTTGATAAGGAAGTTAACTTCCTTTTGTTGTTTTGTAACATATCAGATGACTGATTCTGCTACTTAGTAATACGTGGACATTCCTTTTACAAACATTTGAAATAAACTATAGATAAGGCCAGAAAAAAACAACACCTGTGTTTCTGGTTACTCAGTTGAAAAAAAAATAGGGTAGGTAGGTAAGTATATATTTTTTATCTGTCTTTTTTTTTCTTTTTTTTTCATGGATGTCAAAACTAATCGGATTCTATTTTAATATATATAGCATCTTTGCTAGGTGCTTAATTAAGTTTTAATTCAAGAATGACAAAGCCTAAGTGTCCTATCATGCTGACGCACACAAATCATCTTTTATATTGCAAATATGTGTTTGATTTTGGACATTACGCTTAGTATTTATACCACTTCTCAGTCTTCTGGATATTTTTTTTTATATAAAACCACATACCTATAAATAACAAATATATAGGATACTGTGAAATGTATATCTGTTGTACGTGGCAATGCGGAAATTAATGGTATTTTTATACAATTTCTTATTTAGAAAATAAATTTTAAGAAAAACTATTATAATCCCATATTGCCATTTATTTCATTATGAATAGTATTCTTATCAAAATCTATGAATATTTGAAAGAGGTGTTCAAAGAAAACGTTAAGGTGCTACGTGATAGTTTGGCCACTTCATTGTTTCAGAAAGAAAGTGTCCAATCTGTTTGTTATTCCGTCATAAAACTAAACTTTTAATAATATTAAAACTGTCATTAACACGAGTCGTACATTAAGCCTGTCAGTTTTTTTTTTAAAAATGAATCACTGAATTTATATCGAAAAGAATCATAAAAATAGTAATCAAATCTAGACAAAAGAATATATAAATAATAGTTGCCTTCAATCACAATTTGTTTTTCTGCGACAAGTCAAAATGCTTCGAAAAACGCGATCACTATGGAACAAAATAAAGCAGATATTCACCGCTATTGGTGGCGATTCCCCAGTGTCAATCAATTCAATCCGAGGTGATTTCAACAACGGAACAAGTAATAAGTTAACATGAATATAATGCTTACCTTTTTTAAGATTGGTGTATTTGACGAGAAATCGTCTGTTTAGGATATTGACTCCACCCACAGCCTCAGTGTATTTGTTGAATAGAATATTGGTCATATAAGACGCTTGCTTTTTTAAAGACAAAGGGAAACGTTAAAAAAGCAAGCGTCGCAGATGATCATGACTATTCAAAACAGTTGCAGCAGACGGTGGTTTGAATATTTTAAACTGACGATTTCTCGTCAAATACAGCAATTTTAAAAAAGGTAAGCGTTATATTTATGTTTATTACTTGTTCCATTGTTGAAATCACATCGGATTGAATTGATTGACAGTGATACATTCGAGGAATCGCCACCAATAGCGGTGAATATGTGCTTTATTTTGTTCCATAGTGATGCACCTATATACTGTGAATTCAGGTATATATAATAAAGGGAGAGAATTTGAACTCACTACGGCAACTTTCGAAATTGGGATCTCGTAAGAGATTCATGTTCACAAGGCAGAATTATATATGGGGAGAAATATTTGTGAACTACCAAGGACAGACAACCTTCGGACGAACTACGGCAGGGCGCCTAGCTATGACGAGATACACAGAAATCAAGCGTATATATTCACTCCTTAAAAAAGGTAGTTGCAACACACGTTGATAAACTGTATCTCTACATCATAACACACTCGTCTGAAGGCACAATTAACATATAGACGCATACATACATACAACTATAGCTCATATGAGTGGGCCACATTTAAGCGTTCAACCACACACAGCTATATTGAGACAGTGACAATGAAAGGTGCCGGATCTGGGGATACTGTGACTTCAGGTATATATAATAAAGGGAGAGAATTTGAACTCACTACGGCAACTTTCGAAATTGGGATCTCGTAAGAGATTCATGTTCACAAGGCAGAATTATATATGGGGAGAAATATTTGTGAACTACCAAGGACAGACAACCTTCGGACGAACTACAGCAGGGCGCCTAGCTATGACGAGATACACAGAAATCAAGCGTATATATTCACTCCTTAAAAAAGGTAGTTGCAACACA
This sequence comes from Cyrtodaria siliqua, assembly GCA_037043455.1. Lineage (NCBI taxonomy): Eukaryota > Metazoa > Mollusca > Bivalvia > Adapedonta > Hiatellidae > Cyrtodaria > Cyrtodaria siliqua. The sequence goes on from JAWPHD010004982.1 coordinate 161,023, forward strand.
CGTTGATAAACTGTATCTCTACATCATAACACACTCGTCTGAAGGCACAATTAACATATAGACGCATACATACATACAATTATAGCTCATATGAGTGGGCCACATTTAAGCGTTCAACCACACACAGCTATATTGAGACAGTGACAATGAAAGGTGCCGGATCTGGGGATACTGTGAATTCAGGTATATATAATAAAGGGAGAGAATTTGAACTCACTACGGCAACTTTCGAAATTGGGATCTCGTAAGAGATTCATGTTCACAAGGCAGAATTATATATGGGGAGAAATATTTGTGAACTACCAAGGACAGACAACCTTCGGACGAACTACAGCAGGGCGCCTAGCTATGACGAGATACACAGAAATCAAGCGTATATATTCACTCCTTAAAAAAGGTAGTTGCAACACACGTTGATAAACTGTATCTCTACATCATAACACACTCGTCTGAAGGCACAATTAACATATAGACGCATACATACATACAATTATAGCTCATATGAGTGGGCCACATTTAAGCGTTCAACCACACACAGCTATATTGAGACAGTGACAATGAAAGGTGCCGGATCTGGGGATACTGTGAATTCAGGTATATATAATAAAGGGAGAGAATTTGAACTCACTACGGCAACTTTCGAAATTGGGATCTCGTAAGAGATTCATGTTCACAAGGCAGAATTATATATGGGGAGAAATATTTGTGAACTACCAAGGACAGACAACCTTCGGACGAACTACGGCAGGGCGCCTAGCTATGACGAGATACACAGAAATCAAGCGTATATATTCACTCCTTAAAAAAGGTAGTTGCAACACACGTTGATAAACTGTATCTCTACATCATAACACACTCGTCTGAAGGCACAATTAACATACAGACGCATACATACATACAATTACAGCTCATATGAGTGGGCCACATTTAAGCGTTCAACCACACACAGCTATATTGAGACAGTGACAATGAAAGGTGCCGGATCTGGGGATACTGTGAATTCAGGTATATATAATAAAGGGAGAGAATTTGTACTCACTACGGCAACTTTCGAAATTGGGATTTCGTAAGAGATTCATGTTCACAAGGCAGAATTATATATGGGGAGAAATATTTGTGAACTACCAAGGACAGACAACCTTCGGACGAACTACGGCAGGGCGCCTAGCTATGACGAGATACACAGAAATCAAGCGTATATATTCACTCCTTAAAAAAGGTAGTTGCAACACACGTTGATAAGCTGTATCTCTACATCATAACACACTCGTCTGAAGGCACAATTAACATATAGACGCATACATACATACAATTATAGCTCATATGAGTGGGCCACATTTAAGCGTTCAACCACACACAGCTATATTGAGACAGTGAAAATGAAAGGTGCCGGATCTGGGGATACTGTGAATTCAGGTATATATAATAAAGGGAGAGAATTTGAACTCACTACGGCAACTTTCGAAATTGGGATCTCGTAAGAGATTCATGTTCACAAGGCAGAATTATATATGGGGAGAAATATTTGTGAACTACCAAGGACAGACAACCTTCGGACGAACTACGGCAGGGCGCCTAGCTATGACGAGATACACAGAAATCAAGCGTATATATTCACTCCTTAAAAAAGGTAGTTGCAACACACGTTGATAAACTGTATCTCTACATCATAACACACTCGTCTGAAGGCACAATTAACATATAGACGCATACATACATACAATTATAGCTCATATGAGTGGGCCACATTTAAGCGTTCAACCACACACAGCTATATTGAGACAGTGACAATGAAAGGTGCCGGATCTGGGGATACTGTGAATTCAGGTATATATAATAAAGGGAGAGAATTTGAACTCACTACGGCAACTTTCGAAATTGGGATCTCGTAAGAGATTCATGTTCACAAGGCAGAATTATATATGGGGTGAGATATTTGTGAACTACCAAGGACTGACAACCTTCGGACGAACTACGGCAGGGCGCCTAGCTATGACGAGATACACAGAAATCAAGCGTATATATTCATTCTTTAAAAAAGGTAGTTGCAACACACGTTGATAAACTGTATCTCTACATCATAACACACTCGTCTGAAGGCACAATTAACATATAGACGCATACATACATACAATTATAGCTCATATGAGTGGGCCACATTTAAGCGTTCAACCACACACAGCTATATTGAGACAGTGACAATGAAAGGTGCCGGATCTGGGGATACTGTGAATTCAGGTATATATAATAAAGGGAGAGAATTTGAACTCACTACGGCAACTTTCGAAATTGGGATCTCGTAAGAGATTCATGTTCACAAGGCAGAATTATATATGGGGAGAAATATTTGTGAACTAAAAAGGACAGACAACCTTCGGACGAACTACGGCAGGGCGCCTAGCTATGACGAGATACCCAGAAATCAAGCGTATATATTCACTCCTTAAAAAAGGTAGTTGCAGTGTGTGTGTGTAATTCTAAGGTTTATAGTCCGTCCGCCAACGAACACGTCAGGGTATACCTGACGCGATGGGCACAATAGAGTCTGGACTTTAAACACACAGCTATATTGAGACAGTGACAATGAAAGGTGCCGGATCTGGGGATACTGTGAATTCAGGTATATATAATAAAGGGAGAGAATTTGAACTCACTACGGCAACTTTCGAAATTGGGATCTCGTAAGAGATTCATGTTCACAAGGCAGAATTATATATGGGGAGAAATATTTGTGAACTACCAAGGACAGACAACCTTCGGACGAACTACGGCAGGGCGCCTAGCTATGACGAGATACACAGAAATCAAGCGTATATATTCACTCCTTAAAAAAGGTAGTTGCAACACACGTTGATAAACTGTATCTCTACATCATAACACACTCGTCTGAAGGCACAATTAACATATAGACGCATACATACATACAAGTATAGCTCATATGAGTGGGCCACATTTAAGCGTTCAACCACACACAGCTATATTGAGACAGTGACAATGAAAGGTGCCGGATCTGGGGATACTGTGAATTCAGGTATATATAATAAAGGGAGAGAATTTGAACTCACTACGGCAACTTTCGAAATTGGGATCTCGTAAGAGATTCATGTTCACAAGGCAGAATTATATATGGGGAGAAATATTTGTGAACTACCAATGACAGACAACCTTCGGACGAACTACGGCAGGGCGCCTAGCTATGACGAGATACACAGAAATCAAGCGTATATATTCACTCCTTAAAAAAGGTAGTTGCAACACACGTTGATAAACTGTATCTCTACATCATAACACACTCGTCTGAAGGCACAATTAACATATAGACGCATACATATATACAATTATAGCTCATACGAGTGGGCCACATTTAAGCGTTCAACCACACACAGCTATATTGAGACAGTGACAATGAAAGGTGCCGGATCTGGGGATACTGTGAATTCAGGTATATGTAATAAAGGGAGAGAATTTGAACTCACTACGGCAACTTTCGAAATTGGGATCTCGTAAGAGATTCATGTTCACAAGGCAGAATTATATATGGGGAGAAATATTTGTGAACTACCAAGGACAGACAACCTTCGGACGAACTACGGCAGGGCGCCTAGCTATGACGAGATACACAGAAATCAAGCGTATATATTCACTCCTTAAAAAAGGTAGTTGCAACACACGTTGATAAACTGTATCTCTACATCATAACACACTCGTCTGAAGGCACAATTAACATATAGACGCATACATACATACATACAATTATAGCTCATATGAGTGGGCCACATTTAAGCGTTCAACCACACACAGCTATATTGAGACAGTGACAATGAAAGGTGCCGGATCTGGGGATACTGTGAATTCAGGTATATATAATAAAGGGAGAGAATCTGAACTCACTACGGCAACTTTCGAAATTGGGATCTCGTAAGAGATTCATGTTCACAAGGCAGAATTATATATGGGGAGAAATATTTGTGAACTACCAAGGACAGACAACCTTCGGACGAACTACGGCAGGGCGCCTAGCTATGACGAGGTACACAGAAATCAAGCGTATATATTCACTCCTTAAAAAAGGTAGTTGCAACACACGTTGATAAACTGTATCTCTACATCATAACACACTCGTCTGAAGGCACAATTAACATATAGACGCATACATACATACAATTATAGCTCATATGAGTGGGCCACATTTAAGCGTTCAACCACACACAGCTATATTGAGACAGTGACAATGAAAGGTGCCGGATCTGGGGATACTGTGAATTCAGGTATATATAATAAAGGGAGAGAATTTGAACTCACTACGGCAACTTTCGAAATTGGGATCTCGTAAGAGATTCATGTTCACAAGGCAGAATTTATATATGGGGAGAAATATTTGTGAACTACCAAGGACAGACAACCTTCGGACGAACTACGGCAGGGCGCCTAGCTATGACGAGATACACAGAAATCAAGCGTATATATTCACTCCTTAAAAAAGGTAGTTGCAACACACGTTGATAAACTGTATCTCTACATCATAACACACTCGTCTGAAGGCACAATTAACATATAGACGCATACATACATACAAGTATAGCTCATATGAGTGGGCCACATTTAAGCGTTCAACCACACACAGCTATATTGAGACAGTGACAATGAAAGGTGCCGGATCTGGGGATACTGTGAATTCAGGTATATATAATAAAGGGAGAGAATTTGAACTCACTACGGCAACTTTCGAAATTGGGATCTCGTAAGAGATTCATGTTCACAAGGCAGAATTATATATGGGGAGAAATATTTGTGAACTACCAAGGACAGACAACCTTCGGACGAACTACGGCAGGGCGCCTAGCTATGACGAGATACACAGAAATCAAGCGTATATATTCACTCCTTAAAAAAGGTAGTTGCAACACACGTTGATAAACTGTATCTCTACATCATAACACACTCGTCTGAAGGCACAATTAACATATAGACGCATACATACATACAAGTATAGCTCATATGAGTGGGCCACATTTAAGCGTTCAACCACACACAGCTATATTGAGACAGTGACAATGAAAGGTGCCGGATCTGGGGATACTGTGAATTCAGGTATATATAATAAAGGGAGAGAATTTGAACTCACTACGGCAACTTTCGAAATTGGGATCTCGTAAGAGATTCATGTTCACAAGGCAGAATTATATATGGGGAGAAATATTTGTGAACTACCAATGACAGACAACCTTCGGACGAACTACGGCAGGGCGCCTAGCTATGACGAGATACACAGAAATCAAGCGTATATATTCACTCCTTAAAAAAGGTAGTTGCAACACACGTTGATAAACTGTATCTCTACATCATAACACACTCGTCTGAAGGCACAATTAACATATAGACGCATACATATATACAATTATAGCTCATACGAGTGGGCCACATTTAAGCGTTCAACCACACACAGCTATATTGAGACAGTGACAATGAAAGGTGCCGGATCTGGGGATACTGTGAATTCAGGTATATGTAATAAAGGGAGAGAATTTGAACTCACTACGGCAACTTTCGAAATTGGGATCTCGTAAGAGATTCATGTTCACAAGGCAGAATTATATATGGGGAGAAATATTTGTGAACTACCAAGGACAGACAACCTTCGGACGAACTACGGCAGGGCGCCTAGCTATGACGAGATACACAGAAATCAAGCGTATATATTCACTCCTTAAAAAAGGTAGTTGCAACACACGTTGATAAACTGTATCTCTACATCATAACACACTCGTCTGAAGGCACAATTAACATATAGACGCATACATACATACATACAATTATAGCTCATATGAGTGGGCCACATTTAAGCGTTCAACCACACACAGCTATATTGAGACAGTGACAATGAAAGGTGCCGGATCTGGGGATACTGTGAATTCAGGTATATATAATAAAGGGAGAGAATCTGAACTCACTACGGCAACTTTCGAAATTGGGATCTCGTAAGAGATTCATGTTCACAAGGCAGAATTATATATGGGGAGAAATATTTGTGAACTACCAAGGACAGACAACCTTCGGACGAACTACGGCAGGGCGCCTAGCTATGACGAGGTACACAGAAATCAAGCGTATATATTCACTCCTTAAAAAAGGTAGTTGCAACACACGTTGATAAACTGTATCTCTACATCATAACACACTCGTCTGAAGGCACAATTAACATATAGACGCATACATACATACAATTATAGCTCATATGAGTGGGCCACATTTAAGCGTTCAACCACACACAGCTATATTGAGACAGTGACAATGAAAGGTGCCGGATCTGGGGATACTGTGAATTCAGGTATATATAATAAAGGGAGAGAATTTGAACTCACTACGGCAACTTTCGAAATTGGGATCTCGTAAGAGATTCATGTTCACAAGGCAGAATTTATATATGGGGAGAAATATTTGTGAACTACCAAGGACAGACAACCTTCGGACGAACTACGGCAGGGCGCCTAGCTATGACGAGATACACAGAAATCAAGCGTATATATTCACTCCTTAAAAAAGGTAGTTGCAACACACGTTGATAAACTGTATCTCTACATCATAACACACTCGTCTGAAGGCACAATTAACATATAGACGCATACATACATACAATTATAGCTCATATGAGTGGGCCACATTTAAGCGTTCAACCACACACAGCTATATTGAGACAGTGACAATGAAAGGTGCCGGATCTTGGGATACTGTGACTTCAGGTATATATAATAAAGGGAGAGAATTTGAACTCACTACGGCAACTTTCGAAATTGGGATCTCGTAAGAGATTCATGTTCACAAGGCAGAATTATATATGGGGAGAAATATTTGTGAACTACCAAGGACAGACAACCTTCGGACGAACTACGGCAGGGCGCCTAGCTATGACGAGATACACAGAAATCAAGCGTATATATTCACTCCTTAAAAAAGGTAGTTGCAACACACGTTGATAAACTGTATCTCTACATCATAACACACTCGTCTGAAGGCACAATTAACATATAGACGCATACATACATACAATTATAGCTCATATGAGTGGGCCACATTTAAGCGTTCAACCACACACAGCTATATTGAGACAGTGACAATGAAAGGTGCCGGATCTGGGGATACTGTGAATTCAGGTATATATAATAAAGGGAGAGAATTTGAACTCACTACGGCAACTTTCGAAATTGGGATCTCGTAAGAGATTCATGTTCACAAGGCAGAATTATATATGGGGAGAAATATTTGTGAACTACCAAGGACAGACAACCTTCGGACGAACTACGGCAGGGCGCCTAGCTATGACGAGATACACAGAAATCAAGCGTATATATTCACTCCTTAAAGTTGTAGCAACACACGTTGATAAACTGTATCTCTACATCATAACACACTCGTCTGAAGGCACAATTAACATATAGACGCATACATACATACAATTATAGCTCATATGAGTGGGCCACATTTAAGCGTTCAACCACACACAGCTATATTGAGACAGTGACAATGAAAGGTGCCGGATCTGGGGATACTGTGAATTCAGGTATATATAATAAAGGGAGAGAATTTGAACTCACTACGGCAACTTTCGAAATTGGGATCTCGTAAGAGATTCATGTTCACAAGGCAGAATTATATATGGGGAGAAATATTTGTGAACTACCAAGGACAGACAACCTTCGGACGAACTACGGCAGGGCGCCTAGCTATGACGAGATACACAGAAATCAAGCGTATATATTCACTCCTTAAAAAAGGTAGTTGCAACACACGTTGATAAACTGTATCTCTACATCATAACACACTCGTCTGAAGGCACAATTAACATATAGACGCATACATACATACATACAATTATAGCTCATATGAGTGGGCCACATTTAAGCGTTCAACCACACACAGCTATATTGAGACAGTGACAATGAAAGGTGCCGGATCTGGGGATACTGTGAATTCAGGTATATATAATAAAGGGAGAGAATTTGAACTCACTACGGCAACTTTCGAAATTGGGATCTCGTAAGAGATTCATGTTCACAAGGCAGAATTATATATGGGGAGAAATATTTGTGAACTACCAAGGACAGACAACCTTCGGACGAACTACGGCAGGACGCCTAGCTATGACGAGATACACAGAAATCAAGCGTATATATTCACTCCTTAAAAAAGGTAGTTGCAACACACGTTGATAAACTGTATCTCTACATCATAACACACTCGTCTGAAGGCACAATTAACATATAGACGCATACATACATACAATTATAGCTCATATGAGTGGGCCACATTTAAGCGTTCAACCACACACAGCTATATTGAGACAGTGACAATGAAAGGTGCCGGATCTGGGGATACTGTGAATTCAGGTATATATAATAAAGGGAGAGAATTTGAACTCACTACGGCAACTTTCGAAATTGGGATCTCGTAAGAGATTCATGTTCACAAGGCAGAATTATATATGGGGAGAAATATTTGTGAACTACCAAGGACAGACAACTTTCGGACGAACTACGGCAGGGCGCCTAGCTATGACGAGATACACAGAAATCAAGCGTATATATTCACTCCTTAAAAAAGGTAGTTGCAACACACGTTGATAAACTGTATCTCTACATCATAACACACTCGTCTGAAGGCACAATTAACATATAGACGCATACATATATACAATTATAGCTCATATGAGTGGGCCACATTTAAGCGTTCAACCACACACAGCTATATTGAGACAGTGACAATGAAAGGTGCCGGATCTGGGGATACTGTGAATTCAGGTATATATAATAAAGGGAGAGAATCTGAACTCACTACGGCAACTTTCGAAATTGGGATCTCGTAAGAGATTCATGTTCACAAGGCAGAATTATATATGGGGAGAAATATTTGTGAACTACCAAGGACAGACAACCTTCGGACGAACTACGGCAGGGCGCCTAGCTATGACGAGATACACAGAAATCAAGCGTATATATTCACTCCTTAAAGTTGTAGCAACACACGTTGATAAACTGTATCTCTACATCATAACACACTCGTCTGAAGGCACAATTAACATATAGACGCATACATACATACAATTATAGCTCATATGAGTGGGCCACATTTAAGCGTTCAACCACACACAGCTATATTGAGACAGTGACAATGAAAGGTGCCGGATCTGGGGATACTGTGAATTCAGGTATATATAATAAAGGGAGAGAATTTGAACTCACTACGGCAACTTTCGAAATTGGGATCTCGTAAGAGATTCATGTTCACAAGGCAGAATTATATATGGGGAGAAATATTTGTGAACTACCAAGGACAGACAACCTTCGGACGAACTACGGCAGGGCGCCTAGCTATGACGAGATACACAGAAATCAAGCGTATATATTCACTCCTTAAAAAAGGTAGTTGCAACACACGTTGATAAACTGTATCTCTACATCATAACACACTCGTCTGAAGGCACAATTAACATATAGACGCATACATACATACATACAATTATAGCTCATATGAGTGGGCCACATTTAAGCGTTCAACCACACACAGCTATATTGAGACAGTGACAATGAAAGGTGCCGGATCTGGGGATACTGTGAATTCAGGTATATATAATAAAGGGAGAGAATTTGAACTCACTACGGCAACTTTCGAAATTGGGATCTCGTAAGAGATTCATGTTCACAAGGCAGAATTATATATGGGGAGAAATATTTGTGAACTACCAAGGACAGACAACCTTCGGACGAACTACGGCAGGACGCCTAGCTATGACGAGATACACAGAAATCAAGCGTATATATTCACTCCTTAAAAAAGGTAGTTGCAACACACGTTGATAAACTGTATCTCTACATCATAACACACTCGTCTGAAGGCACAATTAACATATAGACGCATACATACATACAATTATAGCTCATATGAGTGGGCCACATTTAAGCGTTCAACCACACACAGCTATATTGAGACAGTGACAATGAAAGGTGCCGGATCTGGGGATACTGTGAATTCAGGTATATATAATAAAGGGAGAGAATTTGAACTCACTACGGCAACTTTCGAAATTGGGATCTCGTAAGAGATTCATGTTCACAAGGCAGAATTATATATGGGGAGAAATATTTGTGAACTACCAGGGACAGACAACTTTCGGACGAATTACGGCAGGGCGCCTAGCTATGACGAGATACACAGAAATCAAGCGTATATATTCACTCCTTAAAAAAGGTAGTTGCAACACACGTTGATAAACTGTATCTCTACATCATAACACACTCGTCTGAAGGCACAATTAACATATAGACGCATACATATATACAATTATAGCTCATATGAGTGGGCCACATTTAAGCGTTCAACCACACACAGCTATATTGAGACAGTGACAATGAAAGGTGCCGGATCTGGGGATACTGTGAATTCAGGTATATATAATAAAGGGAGAGAATTTGAACTCACTACGGCAACTTTCGAAATTGGGATCTCGTAAGAGATTCATGTTCACAAGGCAGAATTATATATGGGGAGAAATATTTGTGAACTACCAAGGACAGACAACCTTCGGACGAACTACGGCAGGGCGCCTAGCTATGACGAGATACACAGAAATCAAGCGTATATATTCACTCCTTAAAAAAGGTAGTTGCAACACACGTTGATAAACTGTATCTCTACATCATAACACACTCGTCTGAAGGCACAATTAACATATAGACGCATACATACATACATACAATTATAGCTCATATGAGTGGGCCACATTTAAGCGTTCAACCACACACAGCTATATTGAGACAGTGACAATGAAAGGTGCCGGATCTGGGGATACTGTGAATTCAGGTATATATAATAAAGGGAGAGAATCTGAACTCACTACGGCAACTTTCGAAATTGGGATCTCGTAAGAGATTCATGTTCACAAGGCAGAATTATATATGGGGAGAAATATTTGTGAACTACCAAGGACAGACAACCTTCGGACGAACTACGGCAGGGCGCCTAGCTATGACGAGATACACAGAAATCAAGCGTATATATTCACTCCTTAAAAAAGGTAGTTGCAACACACGTTGATAAACTGTATCTCTACATCATAACACACTCGTCTGAAGGCACAATTAACATATAGACGCATACATACATACAATTATAGCTCATATGAGTGGGCCACATTTAAGCGTTCAACCACACACAGCTATATTGAGACAGTGACAATGAAAGGTGCCGGATCTGGGGATACTGTGAATTCAGGTATATATAATAAAGGGAGAGAATTTGAACTCACTACGGCAACTTTCGAAATTGGGATCTCGTAAGAGATTCATGTTCACAAGGCAGAATTATATATGGGGAGAAATATTTGTGAACTACCAAGGACAGACAACCTTCGGACGAACTACGGCAGGGCGCCTAGCTATGACGAGATACACAGAAATCAAGCGTATATATTCACTCCTTAAAAAAGGTAGTTGCAACACACGTTGATAAACTGTATCTCTACATCATAACACACTCGTCTGAAGGCACAATTAACATATAGACGCATACATACATACAATTATAGCTCATATGAGTGGGCCACATTTAAGCGTTCAACCACACACAGCTATATTGAGACAGTGACAATGAAAGGTGCCGGATCTGGGGATACTGTGAATTCAGGTATATATAATAAAGGGAGAGAATTTGAACTCACTACGGCAACTTTCGAAATTGGGATCTCGTAAGAGATTCATGTTCACAAGGCAGAATTATATATGGGGAGAAATATACACGAGTAATCTATTTTAATAAACCTTTTAACAAGATTAACAAATATAGTATGAACGTGATCATGACCAAGAATCTTACGAAGTTTGTAAATCACATCACCATAGAAGCAGGCTGTGATAGTACTTGTCGCAGAAGAGTTCTTAAATTACTTTTATAATTGGAAAAAAGATCAGGGTTACGATAATAACATTTTGCAAAGGTTTTACGAAGTTTTTGGTAACGGTAGCCCTGATACAGTAGCTGTCCACAAGTTCATGAATGTGTGGCTATGGCTGTGGGCAGTGTTGAGAACTTGTCACACACCATTACGGGGCTTATGTGATAGGGATGTTGTGGAGTGTCTATATGTATTTATAAGATTATGTTGAGTGTGAAAAAGTTGGCCTATGTGGGGCAAGTTTGTTATTGTTTCTTACGGTTGTTATTGTTTGCGCATGCGCATAAGTTAGGATCACGCTGTCACTCACTTTGCCACAGCCATCTTGAAAATTGTATGTGTGTTGTTGTTGGTTGTTAGTTTTAGTTCAAGCAGGAAGTGTTGGTGAAGAGTTCATTTGAAAGGACAGGTGGGTAGATGTAACATTCATATAGTTTGCAGGTGACGTAACTATGATTCGTGAACTGGAATCAGAATAGCTGTCGTTGTGTTTTTTCGAGGAAGACTTTTGGCGGGAAAGTTTCTTGTTCATTCGTTTGCTCGCATAGATGGTTCGAAATACCTTTCAAGAGCATTACTACGTCTTGCACAATAAGTGAAGAAATTATGTTTTTATGAAAGCTGAAGTTAAACAGATTTCCGCACGCCACAGACCTTGATGTAGTAATGTGAGT